>CAUYRT010016165.1:0-68473 GCA_963574885.1 Lepilemur ruficaudatus | reverse complement strand
AATCATTTAATTGTACACTTAAAATGGAGTGTTGGTTGTACGTAGATACAGTTGGAGCACTATGTATGTACTCTATGGACTACTTTGACAGAGTAGGTTTTTGAATGTAACAAGATAAGTCAACTTGAGTGATAATATATGTTGGGAAATCAGCTCACTACAAATTGTGACTGTAAACATTGTACTGTAAATGCTTTGTAGTTTTCCCCCAATAAAAAAAAAAAAAAAAAAGAAAAAGAAAAATAAAAGGTAGTCCTTTATGATGAAATTCACTAAGTATTTAAGGAAAAAGATAGTACAAATACAGTGAAAAATGTATCTAAAGGCATGGATATTCAATTACCATAACAAGCTCAAGATTATGTAAGTACATCAATGGAGCCAGAAAAACAGAAAGTTTGTAAAAGAATTTTAAAAAGGGGCAGAAGCTAAACTATGCTTAGGAGTTTGGGCTCCATCCTGAAAAGAATTTATAGGAACCAAATTATATTTCAGAAAATAGCTGAACCTGCATCATTATATAATGCGAAAATATTTCAGTGTGAGTATACTGATATAGATATCTTCATTTGGATCCACAAAGCATGCCATCCGTGGTAGCCTTCAGGGGTACAGACATCTTACTTGTCCCCCAGCTGATTGTCCCTGATTCTCAAATTAAGTGGGACAAATATATGCTAATTCCATCAGAGTCTGTTCACTGAAATTCTCTTAATACATGTTCTCCCAATATGTTCCAGTTCTGGATGAGTCTTGCAGTGAGACAAATGTTGATGCTTTTCAAAGCTGACTTTCTCGATAAACACATACACACACACACACACACACATACACACTCAGAGTAAATCATTCAAAGTTGGATTATGTTTTGTGTTAAAAAATATTAAAATGTATAACTAAATAAACAACATGTGCTGTTGGTATAATAGGATAAAGAGGCATACAGGCTGGAATGGCTAGAGATGCCTTTCCAGAAGAGGTGAGATGTGAGACAGAGCTTAAAACATAAGATAAATAGATAAACAAATAGGGAGAGGAATGATTTTCAGGGAATATTAAGAAGAAATATTTCAGAAGAGGGATTGAGAATGTAGAAAGAAGAGATATGTGTGAAAAATTCACTAGAAGGGTAAAACAGTAGCCTTGACCAAAAAGAACAAGCAGCTAGTGAACTCGAAGGGAGGTAATTTTATCATGTAAAATTATCTAGTCATAGAAACAAAGAGAAAAAAAGTGAAAAAAACCTATGAGACTTCAGGGATACCAGCAAGGACCAACATATGCATTATCAGAGTCCCAACAGGGAAGAGAGAGAGAAAGGGGTAAAACAGTTAAAGAAATAGTAGCTGGAAATGTCCAAATCTGGGGAAGAAAAGGGGCATTTAAATTTAGGAAGATCAACCTTCCCATATAAGATAAATCTAAAGAAGTACACAACAGGATGCATGATAATTAAATTGCCAAAAGTCAAAGACAAACAGTTTTAAAAGCAGCAAATAAAAGATGACTTTGTATGTTCAAGGGAACTTCCATCAGGTTATCAGTGAGTTTCTCAGTATTAATCTTGCAGGCCAAAAGGCAGTTAGATGATATATTCAAAATTTTGGAAGAAAAAAAAATAAGAAATGCAAAAAAAAAAAAAAAAAAAAAAAGTCTTTTACTTTGAAATGAAAAGACACTAAACAGAAATATAAAAGCATAAATGTTGCTGTTTAAAGTTAATATATAGAAAAATGCAGAATACTGTAATATTGGTATATAAATAACTTAATTCTGATTTAGCAGTTAAATGACAAAAATATAAAAATAAGTATATAAAACTATGTTAATGGATACTCAACACAAAAAGATATAATTTGTGACATCAGTAACATAAAGGATGTGTGGAGGAGAAGTAAAAGTGCAGAGTTTTTTATGTGATTGAAATTAAGTTGGTATCATCTTAGAATATTAATAGATTGCTATCCATATAAGATATTGTTTGTATGCTCCATGGTATCAACAAAAAACATACCTATAGAAGATTTCTGCTGAGAACTTCACTGATGACCTGATGGAAATTCCCTTGAACATGACAAGTCACTTTTCACTTGCTGCTTTTAAAATTTTTGTTGTTGACTTCTGACGAAAACATACAAAAGAAAATGAGAAAAAAATCAAAGGATGTCACTACAAAAAAATCAGTGAACCACAAGGAAGATGGCAAAAGAGGTAAAGAGAGACCAGGAGCTACAAGACAGAAAATAAATAATACAATGACAATAGTTAGTTTCTCTCTATCAACAATTAAGAAGACTCAGAACTGAATAACACGAGTCACCCAACGGAGTGCCTGGGACAAAGCTCAGGAAACTGCAGTTCTGTGGACTGCCAGGCTAACTCTTCCTGTTTTACATGAGCTAAGGAAAAGGATTGAATCTCACTCATTTTTATATTTGCCAGACTGGAACAATATCTAATACTCAGAATATATTTATTGGATGAAAAAGAAAAGGAAGCTGCAATCTATTAAAATCAGCACTCCTAGATATGGACTAATTTTGGCCATAATTGTGGAAGGAAAAGAAACTAACAGCAAATTCATTTTCTGTGCCAAATTCTGGATGTTTTAAAACATTATGTCATTTAATTCTTATAACAAATATGTAAGGTAAATATCAAAGTTTTTCCTTAAGGACATTCAGAACAGTTATGATAATTGCTCAATATCACCTAAAATTTGTTTTCTGTCCTACACATTTTAATCTCATATTAGAATTTTTGATGAATATGCTGCTGGAGCTCTAGTTCCAATATTGGGAAAATGATTTGAAATAAATGCCTTATTTACAGTGATTGCTCCTTTCCTGATTTTTGTCTCTCCCTTATTTTCAAATTCATTCAGTCAACTTTTCTTGAGAATTTTTCTCTAAAGATCTCACAAGCGCAGCCCAGGCCTTCCATTTTGCTGCCGCTAAGCTGGGTCAGGCTTTGTCATCTCCCTCCTGCTCTTCTTCGATAATGCCAGCTCCTGACCTTTTAGAGTGCAGCCTCTTTTCCTCTGTTCTTCTGCATACTTCTCCCAGAGTGTTTTTCATACAACACAAATCTAATGCAAATTATCAATTAAACTAAATTGCCCTCGTCCTTTGCAAATAAGTATTGCTATCTTAAGAAATCACCTTTTCTAGATTTGCCGTGAACTCTTCGGAGAAAGACCTTTTCTTTTCTTTCTTTTTTTTTTTTAATGGGGATGATGTAATGAAGATTATATGTGGGATACGGAAGCAAATAAAATAAACTTGTGGTGGACTCACTCCAACTACTCAACTCTACACTAGTGGGGTGATATTGAACAAGATTCTAAACTTCTATGGTCCTCACTTTCCCCTAGTATAAATAAGACAATAATAGAGCCTACCTAATAAGGTTTTAGTACTAACTAATCGATTCACGTATGAATTTAGCAAGGCGCCTGACACCTAAGAATCAAATAGATACCAGTTGTTATACAGTAATCCTGGATAGCAGAATAATAAGTGAGTGACACATCTTTGGAATACAACAGGTATTTTATGAATAATGAATGACTATTTAATAGACTTCAAAATTGGAAAACATAATAATAAGGTCTACTTCTTCAGGGTACCTGAGTAAATAGCCATATAATTGTTTTACGATCATAGAAGAGTTGTCCCCATTTACCTCTCTTTTCCAATTATTTTATGTGCACCTTTGCTCTATGGAAATATACGAAAATGGTTCAGAATTAAGACAGCAAGATATTGATTTTGGGGGCATTGAATTTCTGCTTATTTTTCAAGAATCTTATTCACAGATTACATGAATTAACAAAGATTTTTTTCTTAAATGACTAAATCATTTTTATTTGTTTGCTAATCTGAAGCCCAACACATTCTTGATTTTCTCTAGGAAAAAGAAGAAAAAATATAAGCATAAATAAGAATAAGTTGTTAAAGAACAACTCCCAGCACAGATAGTGGAGAAACATCCCAGTAGGAGAGGAGCACATAAATCAGCTGGAGTGCATGCCGGCTTCTACTAAGTCTCAAAAATATGATAATTATTAGGCACTTAAAAAATCATGCCATTCTCAACGCACGATTGTTTTTGTTCCTGTTCCACAACTATTATCTCTCTGTTCTTTAGCAACTAAATCAAACGTTTGAGGTTTGACTTTGTAATCATCCTCTCTAGAACTGTTTTGTTCCTGTTCTGAAAATGGTACCTTTTAAAAGTAATGCCTCCCACCTACTGAAGATAAAATGCAGCTAAACTCTCTGACCTTTGAAAAATGTGGGTGTAACAACCCGATCGAAGGACAGAAATCAAACAGGAGATGGATGAAATAAATCCTTTTTTTTTTTTTAATGACAAGCGTTGATCTTTTTTTCTGTAGCTGCCAATTCCCCTAAAAGTTTTTCTTGATTTCCAAGGTCATTAAGCAGCAGAATAGAAACAAAGTCAAACTAACTCTGCCCACCATTCTGGGTAGATATCTTCCATGAGTCCAGTAGCTCAGCTACATGCCGGCTGCTTTGGGAGAGCCTCACTTTCCTCTCTAGGAAGTGTGAGTGTTGAGCTTAATGAATTATATGTTAAGGGGATTTCCATTTCTAGGATTACATCTTAGGAGGCTGTTTATGACAAGGATCCTAGGAGTGAATTCCATATTTTTGGATATCAGTTTCACATCCTTATAAAAGGAAAAGAGTGCATGCAGTATGCAGAAGAGGCTCATTAATAAGCATGTAGATATTGGTCTGTGGCTCCCACTCCTTCACCAAGTTGATTTTTATGGCTGTACATGTTACTTTTGCAAAGCTTTTCTAACTCTCTTGAATAAACAGAATGTGTGGAAGATGTTCTTCAGAGTTTCAAAATTGCTCTTATAAAAAAGCAGACAATCAATGACTCCCTTCTATAGCCAACTCCTTTCCCCAGGGAAAATCCTTTGCAAGCTGCCTGAATCAGGATAGGTGGAGAGGATTATGCGCGTCCTGGTCACATGTATGTTTGGTGGAGGATGTGCTATGTAATACTGAAGTCAAAATAAAAAAGTGATGCCAATAGGAAGAGATAAATTGATATGGACTTTACAAGCTTAGAATTAGAGGCAGATGGGTATTGCAGACCCAGAAAAGATGAAATCCAAGGGCTGATGTAGGACTGGACTCAACTATAAGCATTTAGCCTTTGTTAGGTCGGGATCTGCAGTACCACCGAACAGAGAGACCAGAGACTCTGAGGCTGCAATCGGCAAGAGGAGTTTATTGACTAGCTCCAGCTAGGGTCCAAGCCCCAGAGCACCAATGCAGTGGCCTCTTCGCTGGGCAGAGACCCGGGACAGTGTGGGAGTGAGCTGTTCACGCGGTAACACGCCATCCACACGTTGATCATGCATTCACCTAGTACAGTGATTGGTTCGCTTTTTCTGATCATTCACCTAAGCTCTGCAGTGGTTGGTCAGTCACATTATATTCCACCTTGCCCCTGATTGGTTCTATATGTGATCATGCTTGTTCTAATAGGTACCCTTCCTTCAGCATTTTATTTCATCCCATGATACCCCCGCGGTTTCAGCAAGCAAGCAGTTAACACAGAAGCGGAAGTGGCCGGTTAGCACAAGCAAGCAATCTTATATTGAAGCAGAAGTCTAAGCCAGCAATTAAACAGAAACAGACTTGATATCTTACACCTTATGGTTGCCTGAGTGGGTACAGCAGCATGATGAATACAAACTATAATTTTATTAATGTAAAGCTATTCTGTACTTACCTATATAATGTCTCTTCACATCTGTAAAAGCTGCTTTCTGAGAGATACCCTTGACTTCCCACAGGACCATAATTTCAGATGCAAATACTCTAGCTTATCTAATCATTTTCTCTCATTCTTTATGAGCTCAAAACAGACAGAAACTATTCTTCTGGAAAGAGCATCAGATTTAATATAAAAAAATGGGTCTATCTAACACTAGCTAATTGACACCAGGTAAGATAATTAACCCCCATCAATTTATATACCATAGGGTTCATAATGTCTTCTTCACAGTAATATATAAAAAGCTAATATTAGGTTTAATGGCTCCAAATTGATGTTCCATAGCAAGACAGCTATGATTATGTGGCATAGGCATTAACTGGGTGAGAAAGAGAAGGTAGACTCCTGTAGCCAAAAGCAAGAGAAGATGGGATGGCTAGAGAGGGACCAGGGATGTGCCCGGAGTGAGTGGAGAAGATTGTGTCACAATAATATATTGCAACTTCCAAAGCCATATGTGTTTCTTTCGATTTGCTTATATACTACATCTGCCCCGTGCAGTGATCATGAAGAACTGAGTTTTGTCTTCTCTTGGTAAACATGGAGCTCCAGTCTTTGACATTACTGTGAGTAGTTTCCTGTATAACAGTCTAATAGTCTGACTTGAAAAAAAATAGAATCCAATCTCTGCTTCTGCACTCACCTTCAGAATGTCCATTAAGAGGTTAAGTTATTGTCTTGGAGAGTTGGTGGTAAATGGGAGAAAAGAATAAGGTAAGTTGTTAAAGAGAAAATAGTGTTGTTAATAAAATAATTATACCCTGTGTGTCACTTTCCCATATATGGTCCAAACACTAAATAGCAAACGCCATAGATTTGCCTTGCCTAATGAAACAGTTCAGTTAAGTTCAGCTACAATTATACTTGAACGGTTTAAGATTGGGAGATTTTGTGACATGACACTATCTTAATATTAGAGGGAGAAAAAATAAAGTACAACTAGTTCTCTGTCATAATGGGCCTATTTATAATAAACCTTTAGGAAACCTCATTTCAGTTTACCTGTACTATTAATAGTGAACAAACATATTTCTCTAAGGGATATTATTGAAATCATTTACTTTTTCCAAAGACATTAGAGATACTTGAATTTAGAATGCTCACAGGAAATAGGAAATGAGGGTAATCATTCAAGACTTGTGTAAAAATGTCCAGCATTCAGCAGTCCTGTTTTCATCATTGGGGATACCAAATATAGGGCTTCTTTTTCTCAAGAGTTAGTGATAAGAAAGACAGGAAATCATAAAGAATAGTGAAAAAAGTATTTTTTATTATAAAATATACATAGAACAGAAAAGAAGTGGAGGAGGCAATGCCCATGCTGGAGTTTCAAGATGAGGCATGAACAGCATGCTGTCAGACTGAGAGTGGGGAATGGAAGTAGGAAAGCAACTCTCAGCAAGTGTGAAGGTAGATTTGAGGAAATAGCGCAGAATGTGGCGTGAGGCTCAATTAATTCTTGTTTGTGAATGAATTGTTTATACATTCTTTCTTCCCTTAATTTTACTGATATTTTTCAGGGTCTATGTAAGACTTTTTAAATAGTCTTTGTTAAATTGTGTAATGTGTGACTACATCATCAAATATCATCATGAAAATAAATTCAAATTATCAATTATTTGAAAATTTAACACAAATAGAGCAGCCTCTTGATTTGCATTATGTACACCATTATTATAATCATGAATCATTGGAAAAGCTGCATGAAATAAGGGATCCAAGGTCTGGACATACATTGAAAAGCTGGTAAATGTACTTACCATTCTCGAAGTTCAAATTCTACCAGGATCACTGTGTGAAGAGACAGAGAATGAGAGAGAAATTGACAGTGCCTGTTCAGGTGGGTATGAAGCAAAGTATTTTCAGAAAAACATCTTTATTGGTCTGTCTTCCATTGTTATAAGCAGACAGCAATTGGTATACCTCACAAACCTTCTAGGTGGAAGTTAATGGACCTGATATGCCTCCCGGTATATTAATCTGTATATATCTTCAGTGTGCGTAGGTGTGATATCCAGCATGTTTAGTCAGATGCGATGGATACATATCCATTCATCCCATCTATGCCATCGATGGTTTTCGAATCTTTTGTGCACTTTGATCATCTTACCTCAATGTATGGCTATTTATTATGAAAGATAACTTCTATGGGTACTGTTTTAATTTCCATTTAAAGTTTCAAAACTTTTATAGTAGTATGGATTCTGCTACAGGTACGCAGACTATATGAGAGCCAACCCAGTTAGCTGTTTAATTTCTGGAAATCCACGTGCTAGGGAAAAACAAACAGATGCGAGAAAGTCATTGTATGATTTTTAGGTGTCTCTGTAGGGAGAACCCCAGAAAAGGAAGATTTTTTTTTTTGTTTGATCCTATTATATCCCGCCTTTGCTGTTCATTATGTTAATATCCTTTCTGTTTAGGAAATTGCCAAGTGTTCTTGATATAAAATAATCAAAGTATTGAAAATAATGCCAAATACAATCTCCTTTGAACCTTGATATAATGAACAGTCCATTTTATTCTTTAGTTAAGTTCTGTAACTATTTGTAGATACCATGCAGTAATACTTTCTTCTCTTTTGTAATCAGCGGAGGCTAATGGTTGCAATTGAACTGAGTTTAGTTTCACTCCGCCCTGACATTGTGCTCTAGGAAATTTAACTGACTTATGAAGGTCAGAGATTAATTACTTGTGGGATATCCAACATCAAAACTCACTGCACGAAACTCAGAAAGCATAAGAAATGTCTTCTCATAGACCCTCATTTATATTTATTAATTAAACACTAATATATTATTTAAACTACTGAAGTGTAATCCTACTTAAAATTTAGAACTGTGTTGATGGGGTTTTTCCTCAACATCTGAATACTGAGGACTTCTGTGGCATTTAGATGTCCATGTCTAAATCATGTCTGGAGTTGTAGATGGCAACAGATATCCTGTGTGGAAGACTGAATAAGAGATCATCATAATTCACAAATGATAATTCATTGTCAAAAATATTGACTTATAAACTCATTCACCCAACAGCAGACAAAAATGTTTTTAGAGTATATTTCATAAGTGTTCCTGAAAAACAATCCTTGTTTTAGTAAGTTAATTATTCCAGTGACCTGTGGTGGGAGAAAGTACAATTTCACATTAATTTTATGAAGCAGCGTAATTTTACATAAAAGGTATGTAACATGCTCAACTAAAATTATAGGTTAGCTGTGTTTACCAGGTTGTGAAAATTCGTAAACTATAACCTGGGCAATTTCACAGTAACCCATAGGAGATGAAATTGTACGCTGATGGCAATTGTAAGCCTAGTACAAGACATGAACAACTGCTTGAATGTGTTGCAGAGCACAAAGCAGGTGGGAATGGAAGGGTGTTTTGCCTTTGAAAGGCAGGAATGCCACTTACTTAACAATCGATGTTGACCTGCTTTTTCTCCTGAAGGCACTGTCTGGGTTTAATATCGATGACTTAAGCTTCCAATTTTAGAAGTTAGAAAAGGAAGAGCAAATTAATCCCAAATAAGAGGAATGAATGAAATAATGAAGATAAGAACAGAAATCAATGTAACAAAAACCAAAATTTAGAATATGTCAATGGTACCAAAAAAGGTTAATTAAGCAAAGATTAATAAATCCCTAATGAGATTGGCAAACTGATATAAGACTGAAAAAAGATGAGAGAAGCACAGAGAGAAAAGAAGGGGGAGAGAGCACATTGCCAATAACAGAAAGAAGAGAACCAGTGACGTTACAGACTATGCACATTGAAAGGCAATAAGGAATTATTATAACAGCTTGATGGAAATAAAGTTGAAAACTTAGAAAAAACAGACAAAGTCATTAAAATCACACTTTACAAAAACAAACAAGAAAATAATTTACAATTCTCTATAAATAAACTTAGCTAGTAATTACAACTTTACACAAAGAAAACTTTAGATCCAGATGGCTTCACTAGATATTTCTGTCAAACATTTAAGGAAGCAATACCAGTATTAGCACATTTATTAAAAAATACATAGGAAGAGAGAAAGCAATCAAATTTGTTTTAGTCACGATAACACTGTTACCAAAACTTGGCGAGAATATTACAAGAAAGGAACGTAAAATGAAGAAATACTCAACAAACCAATTCTAGCTGTATATAGAAAGAATCAGTACAAAATGGCCAAGTAAGGCTTTCCAGGTAAACAAGGTGAGTCTAAATTCCAAAATCAAACAAATTAATTTATTGTGTTAATAAGTAAAGAAGAAAAATTATACAGTCATTTCAATAGATACATAAAATGTACCTGAGTGATTCAGCACATATTTCTTATTAAAAAAATCTTTTAGCAAAAAGGAATAGAAGCAAATGCCCTCAGTTGAATTAAAATAAAATTTTAAAAAACTTTACAAAACACTCATAGCTAACAGAATACCTAATGGTAAAAGACTTAATGTTTCTCTATATGACCAATGACAAGGCAATTTTCTTCACTCATGACATTTTTTCAGCTACAGACTGAAGTCCTACCCATTTTAATAAGACAAGAAAAAGGAAATAAAGAGTGTAAATGTTGTAAATTAAGTAATAAAAACTTTTTTATTTTAGGACAATGGGTTTGCATATATAAAAAGTGTAAAAAAATCTAAAAAGATTTAGATTGGACTAAGATTAATACATAAATTTAGTAAATCACATTATAAAAAGTATATGTTTTTCTATATTCCAGCAACAAGTAATTAGTTAATAAAGTTAATATCATTTATAATAGCATCAAAAACTGGAAAAACTGAGGAGTATATCTGATGTGTAAGGGCTCTGCACTGAAAACTTCAACACATTCTAGACAGCTATTAAAGGAAACCTAAGTAAATAGAGAACATATCCTGGTCATAAATTGAGGGAGTCATTTTAAATGTGTTTATTCTTTCCAAATTGGTCTGTAAATTTAACGCAATCTGGATTAAAAATATAAGCAAAATGTTCTTCTTTAGAAATTGACCAGATCCTAAAATATATGTGGAAACGCAAGAGACCTAGATTGCCGAAACAATTTCAAAAGGAAAAAAGAAGCTGGAAAACTAATATCTGATATAAACACTTGCTACACATTTCAGTAATCAAAATCATGTTACTGATACAATAACAAATGGGTCATTGGAACAAAGTGAAAAATCCAGAAACAGATCGCACAAACAATCACTGATTGTCTACAAATTTGACCAGTAAAAGAGAAGAATTTCAGCAAATGAAGCTGGCACAATTGCATATCTGTGTGAAAAAAAATTAATCTTTACCCCTACTCCTTATTCTACACAAAAATCAATTCAGAGAGGATCATATACCTAAATATCAAAGCTGTAACTATAAAGATATTAGGTAAAACATACGAGTATACATTCATGACCTTGGAGTGGACAAAGGTATCTTAAACAGGACACAAACAACACTAGTGAAAAATTGTGCTTCTTCAAGAATAAAACTATCTTCTCATCAAAAGACACAGTAAGAAAATGAAAAAGCTAGCCAGAGATGGAGAAATATTTTCAATACATTTATATGACAGAAGAATGAAAAGAATGTCTGCTAATAGTGCATAATATAATAATAAAGAAATACTTGATTTTAAAAACAGTCCAGTATTTAAAATGTACAAAGACTGAACAGACTTTTCGTAGTAGAGGAAATGTGAGTGATCATTAAGTGCATGAAAAGGGCTTAATATCATTAACCATCAGGGAGATTCTTATCAAATTATAAAGAAATCCCACTTCACACTCACTAGAATGGCTATAATCTAAAAGACTGATAGTAAGAGTGTTTATGAAAATGTGGAGCAAGGAGAACTGTCATACTCTTCTAGGTTGAAGGTTTTTGCAGCCACCTTGGGAAACTATTTGGCAATTACTAATAAAGTGAAATATTCTCCTACAGTATGGCGAAGACATTGGACTCTTACATATATTCCCTAGATAAATTAACGATAGATCCAGAAAAAGACGTGTACAAGAACATTTAGGGTACTTCTTTTCTGTTTAGCCAAAATAATACTAATAATAATAACCCAATGTCCATCAACAGGTGAGGGCATAAACATACTGGGATATAACTATGCATCAGAGAAACACTGAACAGCAGGAGAAGAAAGAACTGCTAATGCAAACTGCACAGATGAACGTCAAGAATATCATGATGTAAACAGTTCCCAGTGTTTGATTCCATTTGTAAGAAATCCCACAACAGGCGGAACTAACTTGTGGGAATGAAAAACAAAGCAGTGGTTGCCTGTCCTGGGAGGGAGGGGGTGGGTAGACTGGGGAGAGGCACATGGGAGCTTTCTGGAGTGACGGAAATGCCGTCTAAACTGGGAGGGTGGTTCAGCAGTATAAACATACACCCAAATGTGTCAGACTGCACATACAATAGAAAAATTAACAACAAAAATCATGACCGATTTGAGAACAATTCATACCTCAGATATGTTTACATACAATTACAGGATAATTTAGAATCTAATTGCTTAAAATAATAAAATATCTTTACTAGCTTGCCGGGTATAAGAAAAATATAAAAATCGAGAGTGTTCTAGCAGTAGTCATTTAAAAATGGACATGACATAGGCAGTTCTATATCAACGAGTGTTCGTTAAGACAGACAGACATTGAGGTACAGAAAATAATAGAGAGCTCCAAAGAAGGTCCTTTTGCATATAGCACATCCTATGCGTCAGAAGTGGCATTTGGAATCCTGGGGAAAGCAGAAAGAATGGGCTAGCCAACCAACAATTCTGGACTATTTTACTATTCACAGGGGAAAATTTAAAAGAGATTTCCACCTTCTACTCTGCACAAAAATAAAATCCATATTTTTCTGTTTTAAATCCTTGGTAAAAGAACTAAATATGAAGACCTGAATAGAAAAAAATTAAAAGAAAATATTAGGAGTATATTTTAATGACCTAAGGGCTGAGGAAAATTTCCTTAACAAGATGCAGTAATCACTACACATGTACGGATTTGAGTTGAAATTAACTTTGACCAAGAATCCCATTCCTTTTCTGGAATTTGTCTCTAAGAAACATGCCAACTGAGTCTAGAAATGGGGACTTCTGAGTGCTTTCTGGCCTTCTAAAAAACTTAGACTGAAGTAGAACATGACCTCAGAAATTCTCGGGATGGATAGGTTTGAAAAGATTCTGATTATAGAGTGACGGGTGGCCCCATGTAGTGTTAGAATACATATTAGCACTGACAGCTACGGACACTTCATTATGAGGCACCTCTAAGACAGAGTGGCAATTTGTGGGGTCATATTTCCTCCTTTTTGCTTCCCTTCTTTCTTCCTTCCGGTACGGTGACATCATTCAGTATCTCCGCTTGCCAGTTTAACCATGAACGAGGATAGTGCTATAGTGAGGTTGCTGGCATAGCTGGGTAGCCAATGGGCCCTACTGAACTTTTTGCCAAAAGACATACTGATGAACAGCTAATATTCTGTGTATACCAGCTGTAAAAATCAGGAGAGTCCATAAACAATCCCACATTTCCATTTAAACTTGACAAACTACAAGCTCTATCATCACTGGGACCAGTTTATGAGCAAAACATTGGGCTCGGGAGGGACAGTGGCTTTTCCGCAGGCAGGATCTGTCAGGTTTCGGAGAGGATCTACCACTCATTTAAATGTTCTGCCCGGCTCCTGCAGACATCTGAGTCTGGGTCACCCAGCCGGCTCCTTTCCTCTGAGCTGGTTCTCTTGGCCCACAAAGGAAAGTGATCTTTGTGCATCTTGTTTGCTGTTGACAGGCTGTATGGGTTGCCGAGTGGGAATTAAGGTCCCACCTCTGGAGCAGGACTACATAATATGAAATCCAAACTCTACCTCTTACTAGCTGTGTGACCATGCTAGGTATCTTAGCTACTCTGTGCCTTAGGTCACCTGTGTGTGAAAAAACATACAATAAATACCATCTTTTTCAGAGTTGTTAATAGAATTAAAATAATCAATACTAGAGTAGCAATAATAACAATACCTGATGGAATATGCATTCATTAACTGTTATCCTTCAAAAAATATATGCTTATTTATTTTAATTTGCTTTATTTGATGGCTTAGAATGTTTTGCATTCCATATGTTCTACATCTGTAGTATTACCCATTATTATAAACACCTTGAAAAAACTGTTTCCTTAACACACTGAGCATGTTTCTATAAATATTATTTTACAATGATTTAAATTCATTGAATTATCTGTGCACAGTCAGTCTCCCCCACAATGCTTTGCTGTCCTTAACCTGCCTACTTCTTTTGTTTCTGTGTCTCTAGAGACCAGCACAGTGATTGACATATTAACTGTTCTCCAAAGGAGGGGATGGGAGGCAGGGGAAGACATCAAGAGACTCAAAGCACTTTAGAGCCTGGAAATACCTTAAACCAGTGTTGTGAAAACCAAAAATGTCTTCAGACATTTCTAAATGCCCCCTGGGACATTGTCAAGGGTCCCAGGTTGACAAATCACTGCCATTCTTCACAGGAGGACACCTAAGCTACAGCATTTCACTAGTTGTAAATCCACCAGTAAACAGTTGGAAATATTTAATGGAATGATTTGTATTTTCTCACAATCCATTGCATGAGTTCCTTTCCTCTTTATTGATATTGGGGTTTTTAGATTTTTTTTTTTTTTTTGGTCAGATGTTCTCCTGATGTGTAAAAATTGAAAGTCTTTTCTGGCAAGTCACTTTAGTAGTTTTCTTGATTTGAAATATTGAAGAAATTAGTATCTAAACAGGAAACTAGACTTTCTGTTCAATCACTGTAGAACTGTTTATTAAGAACTCACTATGTTCTTTGCTAAGGATAGAGCAGGGATCATGTCAATGTGCTTCCCTGATGAATTATAATCATTTGAAATATGAGCCATTTGCATATTCCTTCCAAAAATCAAGCATTTTTAAATAAAAACTACAAGTATATGTGTTCCTAAAATATGCAACAAAACCTGGAAAATATAAAATGTTAAATATTATCTTTAAAAACACTGCAGAATTCGCTGGTTATAAAAAGGCCATACTAAAATTTAATAAAAAGATAAAATAATCTTTGATGTGTTTGTAATTTGTAAAGCAACCAGAAGATTAGCTTAATTGGCCACCTTATATAATTACTCAAACATGCATGAGCCATCAAATACTGTAGACGAGGGAAATCACGCATTGTGGATTTTTAAAGCGTGCGTCCTACTTGTGCTCAGCCCTGTATGGTGCTCGCTGTGTGTGTTTCTGTGTGTGTGCTGCCCTGTGTCCGTAAGACGGGCAGCATCCAGGTCATATGGTACGTGAGATAGTGTTTGTTTCCTTCTGCATAAGAGCAAGAAGGACCAAAGAAATGTATTACTTTTAGAATTCCAGAGCCACGGCGAAGAACCAGCCCTAGCGCTTCTGTCTTCTGCTGCGGAAGGAGGACAGTGTGAGGCGGGAAAAGAAGAGACAGAGCAGCAAGGGAGGGAATACACTAACTGGAAAAGACGAAACAGAATTTCCTTACTTACAATTGATTTTATTTTCATAATAGAAGCCACAAAAATATCTGTAGGTGACTTGTTGGAAATGATAGCGTTTACTAAGTCTTCTGGGTATAATTTCAAACTTCAATATAAATTACAGGTATATGCAGAGCCAAGAACAGAAAATGCCATGTTTAAAATACAATTTACTATAATAAAAAATGTAAAGTATCTTGGAAGAAAGCTCACAACATATCCATCTAAGATGTATTAATACATCCCTCACTGAGAAATTCACTCATGTAAACCTCTATTACAGACATTTTGAAAGGCCCAGGTAAACGTAGACACGTACCATGCGTATGGAATAAAGGCTTAGCACGATGCAGTTAATGCTGCCAATCACAATTCTGTCAAAATACGAACTATATTGTTGTTTAAATTTGGTAAGCTCACTCTAAAACTTATATTGATCAGAAAATACCAAAATTGAGCTAAGATACTGCTCGAAAAAGAAAATGTTGGGGGATTTGCTCCAGCAGATATCAAAATTTTTTCTTCCTTTTCAACCATACATTTCATGAAGTCTGGGATTGTTTTCTCCTTTTGCAATGCTACTCCCTGCTGTAGTGTCTGGAATATGGATAGCACTAAAGACATATTTTTTTTAGTATATGAATTATTTAGCTATGTTAATTAAGACAATGCTGTACTTGAAAGGTTAAAAAAAGATCACTGCAATAAAATAAAAAGTTCTGAAAGAGAGCTTCATAAATGTATGCAAACTTGAATTTTTAATAGTTTGCATCTCAGGACAGTTACAAAAGAATGGGTTTTTAATACAATAAGAAAAAATCAGTTATCCTTATTTCAAAAATAATAGAATCTAGCAGATGCAATAAAAATAATTCCAGGTAGATTAATAACTGAAATATGAAAGAAAACATTTATAAAGATTTTTAAAACATTTTAGAAGCACACGTTTTATTAGTCTTGTGTAAGCAAAATATAAAAAACAAAAGTCAAAATAAATTATAAATTTAACTACATTAAAATAACAACAGATCACTTAAAGAAAATGAATTAAAAAAAATCTTGTAAACAGGAAGAAGACATTCCTAATAGCTACGCTACAAACAAGTAGGATCTCTAAGATATAAAAACTTTCTCCAAAAATTAATAAGAAAAAGAAAAACAAGCAATAGAAACATTTGAATCAGGACTATTACAGATACAAAAACATAAACAGCAAACTCATGAAATTACGATCAATCTTATTAATAACCAGAAAAAGCCATAACAGTATTAAAACTTGTTGATTCCAAAAATTTAAATGTTTGATAATATGAAGATGAGAATAGGGCAACTTATCATGTACAGATGATGAGCGTGTAACTTTTACTACTACTTGAAAAAAAAAAACTGTTTAGCCTTTTGTAGAAAGTTAAAGATGTGATTATACCGTGACCTAGCAGTTTCAGTCAGTACTTTACGAAAATCTCTATGTGTAATCCAAAACACATGTAAAAAATTATTCATGGTGACATCTTTCAAAAAGAAAAAAAACTGGAAACACTCAAAATGTCTGTGAACATTAGGATGGAAAATGTGTTACATTTCTTCAGCAATGGCATATTAGCATACAGTACACAGCAGGGAAAACCAAGCGTTTACCTCTATGTACATGAACGTGGGCGAATCTCACTAATACAATTTTGAATTAAAAAACAGGTCAGAGATAAATACATAGCATGATTCATTACCACAAAAATTTACATATAATTGACTTTACTTACAATTGAAAATGAAATGACATACATGTATTACCTACATATGTACACACGTGCATGTGTGATATAAATATTTTATACAGAAATGATACTGATACATATTTATCAAAATATAAGTATATATTTTATTTATTAAATATGTGTATTAATACAATATAAATGTCCATATAAATTATACATATATAATTTATGTAGATTATGATTTTATATAAATATATTTTATGTTATAATTTATATATAAATTTATTAAATACATATACACAGAGAGACATACACACAGAGAGAGAAAGAGAGAAAGGAGAAAGAGAGAGAGAGAGAAACAAAGCAATGATCAAAATGAAGCTCTAGAAAATAATTAGATCCAGGAGAGGAGGGTCAGGGAAACAGGATTAAGTGTCCCAGAAATGTCTTATTTCTTAATTGCCTTCTATTGGCTACTCTTGCTAACTTACCAAGAATTTATGAATCTTCTCTTATTTGATTTTTTTTAGTATACTTTACATATCATGCCTTTACTCCATTTTAAGTGTACAATTAAATGATTTTCAGTGAATTTACCGACGTGTACAGTTAATCACATAAATCAGTTTTAGAGGAATTCCGTTCTGATTTCTTCCTTTTTGAGTATCATTATGGACTCATGCGCTTTCATTGTTTCATTGTTTCAATCCACATTAATCAATATTCTTTTTGGTTGCTCAAATTATCACAGCTTTGGACGATGGGGGCTTGTGAGCCATTTCAATGCTCAAAACTAGAGGGTATAGTCTACATTTCATCAAAACTAAGGCATCACTCACTGTACGGTGCACCGTTATTTTGTGTACCATTTAAAAAATAAGTCACAATGAATTTGTATATGGATTGCCCTTGATTATAAGATAAATCCTGATTTCAGAGATCTTAAAATGTAACAAAAAAGGTGACTCTGAGATTCAATGTGAGATTTCATTTTAAAAACTCATGAGTTCATAGTGATAGTTTTAACTTAATTTTAATAATGTTATGTATATTTGTTATATTTTATTTGATTTTCATATTACTCTGAAAATATTAATCTTAACAGCATTGAATGAGTTTCCTGTGGCTGCCATAACAAGTTATCACACATGGTGACTTAAAATGACAGAAGTGTATTTTCTCACAGTTCTGAAGACTAGAGGTCTGAAATCGGTATCAGTGGGCTGAAGTCAAGGTGTCCAGCAGAGCCGAGCTCACCCCAGGGGTTCTGAGGGACAATCTGTCCCTTCCTCTTCCAGCCTCAGGAGGCTGCTGGGGCCTTTCTTGGTTCATGGCTGCATCACTCCACGGTCACACCACCTTCTCTGGCTGTCTGTGCCTGTCTTACAAGAACACATGTGATTGCATTTAGGGCCCACCTGAATAATGCAGGATAATATTCCCATGGCAAGATCCTTAATTCATTCACTCTGCAAAGTAATTTTTTTCCCCATTTAAGGTAGCAGCATTCACAGGTTCCAGGGATTAAGTGGTAGTTAACTTTTGTGGGGGGGGGGGACATTATTCAACCTACAAGCATCATTAACATAATTACTTACTACTTGACCGTACAATACATGGTAAACAGGTTTAAACTAACTGTACAAATATTATTACAAACTATAAAAATATGGAGTGGAATTTAACTTGAATATGCCATTTTTTTTGTTCCTTAAAATTAAACCTTGAAAAATGTGCATTCAAAGAGTTGTGTTGCAAACTCACTTAAGATGCATCCTTTCTTTATGCTTAGGTTCATTTGTCCCAGTTTGCTTTTAATTTCAGAGATCTAAAAAGATTAGTCATTTTCAGATTAGGTAATAGATTTCACAGTTCAAGGTGTCCCCACCAGTTCGTTAACTGGGGCGGGGGGTGGTGGGAATTCATGTGTGAAGCAGCGGGGCCCAAGACAGGAGACAGAATCTTCATGTCCTCGGACTCAGTGGGCTCTGCCTCTGCCCAGCGAGGGGGGCTCCTTGTGCTCATGAAGATTCTCTGCTCACTGTCAGGCTCGAGGCTGGTGCTACTCTCCTTTATACTGATGCACGGTCTGTTATCTCCTCTTCCTTCCTTCCTTTCCAGGACCTTCTATTTCCTTTCAAACCTTTCTGCCCCTTCTCAAGGGTGTACATCCTCCATTCCATCCTGCAGCTTTTACTGTACCCAGCCTTGTGTGATGTCTGCAAAGAGGCTGGGAGCGAGATGAGATGGGGCTGGGGAACATGTGGAACATGGGTCTCCTTTTACTGGGGCTACATGTAGTTTATTCTACATCTAAGTGCTCTAGAGCTGGGGACAAGGGGACCCTGCTTCTGCCCAGGAGGAGGAAAGACCTGTCTCATTTCAGCAACCTCAGAACACAGCATCTTTGCTCTGGAGACATATCCACATCTGTCCTTTTCTATATGCTACTGCCGTATTTGCTCTAATTTTTCTAAATATTCTTTGGAGAAATATCGAACTTGAATCTGTTGAATCATGGAAGAAAAAGATGCATCACCTAGAGAGGTCAGCATGTTTCTAGAGACCATAGAGGGTCCCCAAAGTGACTTCCTCCTAGCTGGGAAACTCAAGTACTTGGTGCAACTGGGACAAAAGTGGTCAACAGAAATTCTGAGAGTGGGAAAGTTGTGGATACTTGTGACTTTTTGTGCCTTTATAATCAAGGATGTTTCTTTACATTTTGCTCACATGGTACTGAATCTATTTTCTTAAAAGTGCAGGCAACTGAGATAGGTCCATGTGTGTCTGCATTTGTTGACTTTGCACCATGGTTCAACAAACCTAAGTCTTCCTGGGAGATTTAATATAATTCAAACCCCCCTTTTTTCCAGCTTGTCTTGATTGTGTGAGTTGGAAAAGGAAACAAGACTACTAAAAGGATAGGGTAATTTATGTTATTCCTAAGACATGCCTGAAATTATAGCATTACTGCCTTTGAATATTAACTCTGTTTCCTGAAAGAAAAAGCTCAAGAATTCAAGCGATTCTAAAGTACATGGAGGAGAAACTAAGTTCTCAAGAAAAGAAAATTGCTAGAAGGTGAAATATGCAATTTGACAGCATGCATGCATGATATTGCTATAAATGCTTCAGACTGTTTAACATCAAACTGCAGAATGTGTTTTGACAGAGTATAGTAGTTTTAGAGACATGACAAATGATTAATGTAGTACTTAGTGGGATAGTTTCTAAGAAATGAATTGGATTTCTTGGCTATGGAAGTGATTAGAGCTGTGTATTAACTATTTAGGTTCACTAGGGTAGCATTTATTACATTGAAGCAATAATGGAGTAAGGCTCATTCAAGTACGTGTAAGGAATTCAAATTCTGTGATGTTTGATTGGAATGATTTCAGGAATCACTCATCAAATTATTAGGTATGTATGATAAAAGAAAGTTGGGGCAGCTGCCTGACTTGCAGTAATCACATTTAGTGGTTATGTCTAAACCAACCCTTCTTGTTGGAAATCATTCTTTTCCTTCATCCCACCATGAGATCTGAATGGATCCTGTATGATCCCAACTCCCTGGCAACAGATCAATGTAAGGGTGGACAATTGACCTAAACTTAGTAACTCACCTTCCTGGCCACAGTAATTGGTCAGGTGGTAGCATTTAACTAGGGTTAAACTTATTCTGGTTAGCTCAGGATTTTCTAGTTTCAAAACTAAAAGTCCCATGTCCTGACCTCCTCAGTCCCAGGCAAAATGGGACAGTTGGTCTCACCCTACATTGAACCTAAACTGTCCGATCAGAATTCTTCCCTGGGAGATTTGGACTGGAAATGGAGTCTTTGTTCTTCTGGTCACAAAACTGTAAAAGTAAGGTTCAGAGCAGCTGGCAGCTCTGCTTTCTACTTCAGGACTTGGCTAGTCTGAAATAATAAAGTCACTTGCAGAGAACAAGGTGGAAACAGAGTTCTCCAAACATTTGAGTCTCTGGTTCCATTTCTCTCCATGTTTAGCAACAATGTGCTTAATGGGAGCCAACAGGCTTCCTCCTCTTGCCCAAACTATTCTATTAATAATTTGGTTTCTGTCAATCACAACCAAAAAATCCTAATACACTATGTTTGCCTCTAGACAAGCTCAGGAGTTACTATCTTTAAATCTTTTTCATTGTAATTTTTCCCAGTTTTATAAAACTTACAAAATAGAAAGTAGAAACATTTGAAATGGTAATTAAAATTTAGGTTGGTTAGTGATTGTAGAGGACTTGAAGGCTAATCTTACAGATAGAACAGAATTCCTTTCTACAAAAGAACAATTTGTTATAATTTATTCTTCTTTTCTGGTTATCAACCCCACTTTCATCTTAGCTTATAGGATATCTTATGTCTGGTCCATAAATCTAGTGGCTGGTATGTGGCTTTGTACTTAGAGGCACTATTAATTGGCTTAATGTTGAATGCATGCATATTTAACTGAAATTAATCATAATAACCCCTTAATCTTAATTTTACATTTGGGTTTTGGAAGGGAATCTTAGAAAATTGTAGAGTCAGATTAGCAAAGATCAGGGGAACATCGTACAACCATAATTTATCATATATATTGTTCTGTACAGATCATATAAATTTTGGCCATTTTTTGGCCATTTGATTGTTTCTCTTTTAAATGTTTGAGAAAGGGAGCTGTTGCAGGGGTGAGGAAGGAAAGGGATGGGAGCATTATACAAATGCTTGGCCTTCCCTGCCCAGATCTCTTGAGTCAGATCCTGGCAGGAGGAGACCAGAGTATTTTAAACAAGTGCCCAGGTGATTCTGAAGGGCAGGGGCACCATTAGCTCCCTCTGCCTAGAGAGTCCTGCCTCCTCTGTGCAGCCTGGCGCACCCAGCCGGCCTTCAAGGTCCAGCTCCTGCATCGCTATCTTCATGAAGTCTCCTTGCTGCTCTCAGGAAGGTTGGCAGCTACCTTCTCTGTGGTGCCACAGCACTGCTCACGTTTGTGTTCCAGCACAAATCAACATGATTGTGCATCAGTTTTCTCACCAGATTCTGAGGAACTTGTGGGCAGGGGGCAGGAGTTTGTGGTGCTGGAGAAGAGGAGGAATTCAGAGAAGTGAGCGGGTGCTGAGGTCCTCCCATGGTGTATACCCAGGGGTTACTGCAATGGACAGGCAGAAAATACTTGGAACTGTGTTTCCATTTATTTTTCTATGAATCCTTTAATTTCTATGTCTGGGTATGTTTATAAGGTACATCATATGTAATATAGTAGTACATATATATAAAATTAATAAATATATCAATATAATTGGTGTGCTATAATTGATACATAAATTGAGACTATGGATTTAGGTCATCATTTTCCAATTTCTTGTAACAACAACCCACTGTACAGACCACAGTCCACACTGCGGTCCTGTACGTGCGTGGGGTGAGTGTACATCAACAGGGAGAAAAGTTTGAGGTGCCAGTACCTCCTAAGGACCCCGCCCCGATTTCTGACACTTCCAAGGCTATTGCAATCCGTTAGAAATGCCCATCTCACTCTCAAGTCAAGGTTGATTGACGTCAGCCCCTGCACCAGGGGCCCATCATGCAGCTTGGAGAACTCTGGGTGAGCACTGAGGGGGCCCTGTGGAGGAAAGGCCAGGTGAGGAGCCTTGAGCTAAGTCCCCCGGTGAACAACTATAACAATGTGGCTTCCCCAGGCCTCAGTCTGGTCGTCCTGGGCCCCCTGGGGCCTAAGAACCCAGACTTGGGGGCTGGGAGAATGCGTGGTGGTTTGATCTCTTGGATTATGAGGGATGGGCCCTAGAAAAGGGAAGCAGGAAAGAGACAGGAAATTGGTGGGAGGGCGGTGGGAAGATCAGTGCTCATTAGAGATAAAGCCGGCTAGGTGGGCCTGGGCCCGATCATGCAGCACGTGGAGAGTCAGGTGGAGGGAGTTTGGGCAAGGTGGAGGCGATAATTCATCAGCACTATTAAGTCGTTTCAGCCTTATCTTAGTCACCTGGAAAGCGTCAGCACAGACTCCTGCAGGACGGCTTGGGCCGAGTTGTGGGTTGACGTCTACCTGGGTTCCAGGTACGTGCTCGGAGGTGGCGTATTTGCCTTGCTTCTCTGGCCCTGCCTGCGGGGTGAAGGTTTGGCACGAGGATGAAGCCACCCCGGCACTGTGGGGTGGTGATTCTGCAGGAACGCGTCTCTGCCGAACAGCTCCACGTCCTTACGACTTGCCTGGGAAGGCCTGTGGGCTTCAGTATATTCCAGACCTCGATGCTCTCTCCTCCAACACAGGGTGAGTGGCCGCTGAATCAAAACAGCTTGTTTGATGTACTGAGATTAATGCTAGAGCGTGGTCTACTTCTGCGTGCCTTATCGACCGTTCTTTCTCTTTCCTGGTGATTGCACAAAAATGGCAGAAGGGAAATTCCTTTACAAGCCTCCCAGTGGCCATCTCTGCTCTCAGATGACCCCGTGTTCGGCTCTCATTTTGTGATGGGAAATACCTGGGGTCTGTGACTGTTCTCAGAAGCAGGGGTATAAAAATAGTATTCCATTTTGGATTTAACCAGGGCTGTACCTCTTAAGCAGACTTAAAAATCACTTTGTAGCAATAATTCTTGCATGGCAAACCATGTGTGATCCGCAGGCTTTCCGAAATGAGGCTGCACGCTGAAAATCGGGTGCTACCGACAGCCAGTTCTACGAGGCTGGCAAGAGGGTGCTCTAGTTTTCATTCACTAGTCACTGTGGCAGGAGTTTATTAAGTGCAAATCAGAAAACTTTTGGTTAAAAGGGCTGGCTGTGATCCAATTAATATATTCATTTCTATTAGTGAGGCCCCAGGCTGGGAAAAGGCACCAACTCAGAAGCGTGTTAGAGCTTCCTCTGGGTCCGACCTCTGCCTTTCCAGGGTAGCCCGGAGCATCGCTGCCGTGCTCGGCCAGTCCCTGGGCTTCGCCTTTGATGATGTCTCAGAGGGAAGCAAGGGAAGGCCAGGTGGGGTTTGCTCTTTTTATAGTCCTAAGGATTTCCGCCATCCCCAGGGTGGACAGTTTCTTGCCAGTTGACCTTGTGATTGCCCAGGGGAGGTGTAAAGTGCAGTGTGTATCGATCGGCTTTGACCTTTGAGCTGTGTGACAAAGGTGCTTTCTGCTGATGGCTAAAACTAATTACAACACAGGACCGCTGGGCTCTCAGCAGCTTAAACAAAACAATGCTCTGAGGCCTCTTAGGAAATACGATGGAACCTAAGTGCAAAGGGAGAATATAAAGGGGGAGAGGCACCATTTTTCCCGCCTGTGCTTATTTGACTCTTAAAGTGGCCCATTCGTATCCAGGGGTTTTGTGTCCTTGGATTCAACCAACCACAGATGGAAAATGTTAAAAAAGAAACGATATAACTGGCCGGCCGGGCGCCGTGGCTCACGCCTGTGGTCCTAGCACTCTGGGAGGCTTAGGCAGGTGGATCATTTGAACTCAGGAATTGGAGACCAACCTGAGCAAGAGCGAGACCCTGTCTCTACCAAAAATATAAAAAATTAGCTGGGCATGGTGCCTCAGGCCTGTAGTCCCAGCTACTCGGGAGGCTGAGACAGGAGAATCGCTTGAGCCCGGGAGTTTGAGGTTGCTGTGAGTTAGGCTGACGCCACCGCACTCTAGCCTGGGCAACAAAAAAAGAAAGAAACAATATAACAATAAAAATGCAAATTAACACAACACAGTGTAACAACTATTTACACAGCATTTACGTTGTATTGGTATTATAAGTTACATAGAGATGGTTTAAACTACATGGGAGGATGTGTGTAGGTTATATGCAAATACTGTGTCATTTTATATAAAGGACTTGAGCACCCACAGATTTTCACATCCTCAGGGGGCCTGGAACCACTTGTCCACAAATACTGAGGGATGACAATAATTGTCTTCCTTCTGGGACACAGGAGCCTGTGGGCCAACTGTGTTCTCACCCAAGCCTATCTTGAAGCAGGATGGCTTCAGGTGTATCATGTTTCAGGACATAGAGTTTTGCCTCTGAGTTAGGGTTGTGAAGATGGTGGTGCGTGGCCACCCCCATCACCCACCGCAGGTTCTGCCCATACCCCTTGGTGGGGACTGTCCCTACTGATAGAGTGCCCCCAGGATTTTTGTGGGTATGTGGAAGACGTGGGTGGCTTTATCTTTCCGCTCATTGGACAGTGAGATGCATGTGGGGATGGCCATACATCCTGGGGAAGGTCCTCCCCACCTTACCAAGAAGCCATGTTCTCCCATTGGCATTGGGTGAAATGGCTCCGATGGGTGGAGCCATTAAGGTAGAGATAGAAGTGAATGCCCGAGAAGAGCATACTGCTTGGACCCTGAATCAAACCCGGCAGGCCTTGGCCCTCCTGATGGATGAGGTCACCCAGATGAGAAAGGTAGTTTTGCAAAACTGCACGGCCCTTGATCTCCTCACGGCAGCGCAAGGAGGCACGTGTGCAGTTGTGCATACTGAATGTTGTGTATACTGAATGTTGTGTATACATACCTGATCCCCAGGAGGATATCTCCTCCACATTGGAGGAAGTTGAGGGCAAGGTACAGGCCATCCGACAGTTAACTGGAGACCCACTACAACAATGATGGGAACGTCTCTCGTCCTCCTGGTGTTGGACCCTTTTAGTGCTAGGAGCTGCTTGCCATGGTCTGGTGACACTGTGTTGTTCTCTGTATGTTGTTGTGGCCTTTGCACCCAGGGGGCCTCCCTATGGGCCTGTGTGTCGGCTGCAAAAACCTATAACCTAGGGGGTGGAATGTAAGGGAAAATGCATTTGTGTAGGCAACAGGTTTTTTAGGCCAAACTAAGATGACTGCCACGGTGTTTTTTCCAGCCTGGCCCCCCAGCCAGCTGGCTTTCCAGGGAGGCGTGAGTCAGCACATTTATGTAACCAAGGCATTACCTCCTGTGTGAACCCATGTGATCACACTCTCGCATGGCACGTTGCCGCTATTGTTCAGAGCCATACGTAAGCACTCTCCGTGTTCTGGGCCATGCTTTTCGCTGCTGCTGGTATCCCCCCAACAATACAGAGCATGTCTCACCTGTCCGCTGCCACCTGCCTTTTCGTCCAATTTCCGCAGCCTGCGCTGGTGCACACGCTAGCCACAGAGTTCCCTCCTCACACTAGGACTCTGGGGGATCATTAAACTCCCTGGTGTTGCTTTCGATAAGGGCATTTCATATGTTAATGAAGCACTGCTTGAGTATATATTTACATATAAATTTGTGCACCCACATCACATAGTTTATATTGAGGTGGTTTAAGGCAAGTTTTCATGTAGGTCATGCTCCCCTCTGGCATGCTAGGTGGCCAGCTGGCCCTGGGCTGCCTCTTCCCTCTCATAGATGACCAACTCAGCAGGGTGCCACCTGCACAGTTGTGCCTCCTTCTACTGGTTACTGTGCTCCAAGCTTCCATTCTGAGACAGTTAGCAATCTTTCAGCAGATGATTGTAAGTATGATTACTCAATTACATGCACATGAAATTTGCTAAATCCTGAAATTGTTGCTAAATTTTGGTCACCTTTAGATGGACAACTGTAGGTGACAAGGGAGTCTTGGGATCATCTAGTGCCCAGTTTCAATAGGACCATTTCAGATGCATTAGCATTTCCCCATGCCTTAAAGTTCCCCAGCAGTTTCCCGTTACGACACGTTTCGGCAGGAGGCCAAGTTATCAGCACCCAAACCTGGGTCATAGCTGATGTGCTGGTTGAAAATGAGTCTGCAGGGCCAAGCAGCCAAGCTTGGCAAAACCCTGTTGTGTTAACCATCCTCCCCCACCCCCATGCCCGGGCCACTGCCTGACCCAGGAAGTAAGACTGTGAGTGCTCTGGTTCTGCTGCCCACAGAGGCCACCTGAAGCTTCTTTCTGGGGACGCACACTGCCTTTATGCTCTTCAAGCCTGGCCGTACAGAGGGCAGCAGTCCAGCCAGGGCCTGGGAATGTTCCCTCTGGTTATTAGCGTTCAGCCTGCTTGAGTTTCAGGGCACGTCCCCTGCTGCCAGAACATCCCCGTGAATCAACACAAGATCTTTCTGCTGCAGCTTCTGCTTCTCTGTTCTAATTCAGCGGGAACTCATAGTTTCTTGTTGTTACATTCAGTGCCTGCGTTCATTCACTCGTCAATTCACTCTTTCATTCATGCGTTTAGCTAAACCTCACGGAGCATCTACTTACAAAAGACATTGTGCTGGCTGTTAGGGGTACAAAGATGAATTAAGACATGGACACTTGCCCTAGAGGAGTTTATAGCCTAGTAGGGTGATAGACACAGAAATAATTATACAGTTTTGTGAGTGTAACATTGTGCAGACAGAGCTGATACAGAGACAGTCTGCTCCCGTTTCTCTGCCCCTTGGGACTCAGTCATTACAGGGTTAAACTTGGTACAGCAAGTATGGGGGTGGCTTCAGGACCCTGGCCCAGTGCTGTGGCCCCCATCAGCAGTTTGATTTCAAGCATGTAGAATCTGAAGTGTGTGGACTGTTGAGCTGGGGATGTGCAGAAGCTGTGAGCTGGGGACTCAGGAGAGGGCTCTGGGCATCGGCGTGTGTGTCTGGTGGCCGAGCGTAGTCAGGCCACGCAGGGAGAACACGTACAGCAAGAAAAGCAGTGGGCAGAGGGGACCCCTGAGGAATGTCAGTAATTAAGGGGAGGTAGAAGAGGAAGGGTCCATCAAGGAGACCGAAAAGGAGTGGTCCCAGGGGGAGGAGGAGGGCCATAAGCCAGTCCTGGGACAAGGGAGTAGAGAGTTTCGACCAGTGTCCCCAGACTCAAGTGCGGCAGTGAGACCTGCTGAGACAGTTGCTGGGTTCTAAGGTGTCCGGGCTGCCATGTTTGCATGGACTCAAATAAAAAGAACTCTGTCATTTCCCTTGCCGTGGCTAGTGGCATGCTCCTTTCTGCAAGGACAGTCGTTACTAACAGACACGGCAGTGGGCGTGGTGAGGAGTGCCGTGGGTGTGAGTAGGATGTTCTGAATTCTGGTTGTGGCGTTTGAATTGCAAGACAGTGACCTTCACTGGGTAGGGAAGTACCCTGAACTGATCTGATTTCCCCTCACAAACTTCTGTCTGCTCTAATGTGCCTGATGGTCACAATTATAAGGTTGTTTGAGGGTAAAAAGTGACTGGAAACAAAATTGTAGGCTATTAGGTTAGAACGACATGCAGTTTAAGGCAGAAAAGTAGGGACACAATTGAGTGTCATTCCCCAAGACAAATTATTGGGCTGCACGGACCACTGATCTGCCTGTGATATTTGTTGCGAGCATTCATGGCAGTGGTCTGCTGTGCTCTGACTTGATTAGTCATGGTTTGTTCCTCCAGTCCCAAGTTAATTGGCAGATTTTCAAGTGCTTTTGTACATTCAACTCCCTTAGAATTATAGTTCATAATCTTATAGTTCATGGAACTCTGTCTTTCCCAATGCTGGAAAAACCGGAAGTCCTGTTAATTCTGAAAGGTGGCTCTAAATGTCAAAAGGTTTCTGCAAACCTTTTTTGTTGGTGTGAGGACTGGATTTGATTCACCTGGAACTTAATTGAGACCATTGAGTGTTTTAATTGGGATGTGCTGGGTTTTACTGCAGTGAGAAATAACCCTAACCAGTGGTTTAAACCTTCCAGTGGTTTAACATAAGAATTTGTTCTCACTCATATGACATACCCAACAGAGCAGGTGGATGGTTGTGCCTAAACAGTCATCTGTGGAGCAAGTTGATGGAGGCTCCACTGTGTTTTGATTGCAGCATCTGAAACACATGGAGTGTGCAGGGGCAGAGAGACCAGGGCTCTTTGCTGCTTCAGATTAACCCATTGGCCAGAAACCGGTCTCAGGGTCCTCCAGCCCCCAAATACAAGGGGCTGAGTGTGCAGTCTTCCACTGGCCAGAATGGGAGGTGAATGAGATATTGGTAACAGCTGGTTACTTCTGCCAGGAACTAATGTAGACAACATCAATGAGCTGAACGTTTCAGCACCAGTGAGTGTTCAGTGAACCTCCACTGGGTGCTTGTGTTTGGGGTAACTCTCCCCAAGGACTGTCTCCCACAATGTCAGTGGTTTGCCAGAGAATCTGGCTTGGGGAACTACCTAATTTTGCATATGTAAGTAAGTGTATGGCAGACATGTTTGGAACACCCAATGAGCCCATGCTGCCTTTTCTGGATTCTTCCCTCCACAGAAGGTATTGGTAGGCTTTTTTCCCCATCTGGTGACCCTATATCCCCCTGGACATCTGACTGGACCAGGGTGAAGCAACCCCATTGGCCAATGAGTGTCCAATCAGATTCTGCATAATTGTAATTGAATGACACAGAGGCCGTCATTGGACTATGGGTTCCAGAACCTGTTAGGAGTCTCCAGGTATTGTGAGCTGGCCATCTCTGCAGCTCCCTGCCATGGTGGTAACCCTCCTCCAAATACAAGAAATGAGACTCACAATTCCTCCAATTTTGACTTATTCCTGTACCATCGTGGCCATTTGCAGGGGCAGAACTAGGTTATTCCCAGGTTCTGGTTCTCAACACCACAAATCAGAAAGCTTGAATGCTCCTAGGAAATGGAGTTCCCCATCAGTGCCACCCCCTGGACACATGTCCTGGCATCAGAGCCTGGTGGCCTGACTAGCAAAATATTGCTCATGCTTGATGACTTATTCTTTATCAGGTGACATCCAAATGATGCCATGGAGTTGCATCCTCCTCTGGGGGATTGGGGTGGGGAGTGTATGGGACAGGGGCACAGATCCAGCTGTGGCCTTTTTCGGGCATGGTCTAGGCGGAGGTGGAAAATGGAACTGGGTCCCAGGGTCTGCTGTCTGTGCTCTAGAAGGCCACTGGAGGCAGAGGCCAGGCAGAATGTTTTGGCTGCTTTCCCCTGGATGGTTGAACACCATGGGAGGCTTGTACGGGCCTGAAGCAGAGCACGTTGGCTTTTCAATTCTGGTGGACTTGGGGCATCTTCGTGCTCCACATCAGCGCTTTCAGGTGACAGGGCTGAAGTTCCCGTGGAAGTGGGCCCAAGGTAGCCAGGTGCACTGTGCTGAGGAGGAGGAAACCTCTCCTGTGAGGAGCCGGAGATGGAACATGTCAGGAGAGAAAGGAGCAGGGAGGAGACAGAGCTCTCTTAGTTCTTGGTCATTTTCTAGTTCCAAGCTGTGGTTGCTGAACCTTCTCTCTGTAACACCCCTGAATAGCTAGTTTAAGTGAGTGTCTACTCCTTTCCCAGAAAAAAAAGGAAAGGTGTACAACTTCATTCTTGCAACAGGATTGTTACAATAGTGGATATTCATCCAACAAATGTTTCTTTTTTGTTTTCACCAAAAATGTCTAACTTATATCCAACTTGATCACATACAAAATTCCTTTAAACGTTTTATTTTCTTTTTAAAAAAATTTTTATTTTTAATTCCATGGGTATGTAATAGTTATATATCTTTATAAGGTACATGTGATGTCTTGATACAGGTATACAATGTGTATCAATCAAATCAGGGTAATTGGGGAATCCATCACCTCAGGCATTTACTATTTCTTTGTATTAGGAACATTCCAATTCCACTCTCTGTTATTCTAATGTATACCCTAACTTATTGATTATAGTCACTTTGTTGTGCTATCAAATATTGTTCATTTTATCTAACCATCTAACTATATTTTTGCACCCATTAACCACCCCCACTCTTACCCCCCTCTCCACTACCATCCCCAGGCCCTGGGAGCCGTTGTTCTACTCTCTGTCTCCATGAGATCAGTTTCTACAAACGTTTCTTCATCTCCCACTGTGCAGGGTCCTCTGCTGCACCCTGGGGATGAACTGGTAGCAGCCCTTGCCATGGGAGGACCAACCTCAGTCGGATGGGACATGCACACAGCAAACAGGCTACTGAAGGCCAGCGTGAGAAGGAGTCAGTAGGAGACTGCAGTCTCAGTGGGTGCCCCAGAGAGGTGAGGCTTTTAACAGGACCTGGAGGATGAGTAGGAGTATGTCCCCCAGGGTCAGGTTAAAGGCAGGACAGTGAGTGCTCCAAGGAGGATAGTGTTTGAGACACAGGCCAGTTAGCTGTGGCCATTTTGGGCTCTGTGGCTAACGGCCCCAGTTGCAGATGTTTCTTGCTCTATTACCTACAATTCATGCTGATACAACAAGGGGCAGTTTTCACCCTGCTGCCTGGTGTTACAGACAGCTTAGGTATGGTCTCAATGTTATTAACCACTCTTAATTAAATATATTCTCCAGATAGTACCTGATGGCCATACTAATTAGAAATCTTAAAAGCCATTAGCAGTGTATCACTAAAGATTTCTCTCTGAAAGGCTGGCTTTTAGAAGGCTTAGCAAAGAATGCTGATTGAAGCTGTTTTCCCAGGTTAATATGTCAGCCCACCAATTACGGGCATCCTCCTTTGGTCTGTGTGTCCTGGAAACATGTACTAATAGGATAGCATCATGTGCTTATGATCAGATTTTTTTTCATTAGAATATGCATCTCCTCCCCAAATGCCATTCTGTTCCTTATGACAAAATGCTAGGATTCCTTCTGAGTGAATGTTTTTATTGTCTTGGTCTCAGTACTCAAGGACTTTTGTCATTGCTGGTCCCATGCAAGTGCGTTGACAATTATAAACAGCCGAATTGCTGAGGTCAGTTGTCAATACTTGTCTAAAACCCACCACGGAATGTTCTGGAACTGAGCACAGAACCCAATTCTCCAGGCTCCCTCCTTGGTCATCTCTTAGATCTTTCTATTATTCTGTTGATTTCCTAATTAATGGAAAATACTTGATTTTTTAATAAAACCTTTTTTTCCCAACAGCAAGAGTCTATTGGTGAGAACTATGATTGTGCTAATAGAGATGCTGATTTACTGAAATGCTTTGATCTTAAACAGCAGCGGCTTTTAGACCTAGAAGGGGACCCATAGGTGACCATATCCAAACCATTCACAGTGGAAACTCGCAAACTTTCTCTCATGGTCTATGTGACATTGGGCTATCGCGTAATAGCTCCAAGCCTCAGGTGTGAAATTGGTTAATTAGACTTCATTATCTGAGAGGTTTCTTCCTCCTCCTAATTCTATGGCTCTTTACAATGTAGGGGAGAGAGATTTAGGAGCTTGCCTGAGACATACAGAGCTGGGAAAAAGATACTACTCAACCTCAGAATTTTAAGTCCAGGGGTGCTTTCAACTTTCTAAGGTGTTAAATAGTTTAAGGTGATGAGTAAAGTCCTATTTAAGGCACTGGTTTCATTGTTATTCACAACACAACTGAAATCAATATTTGTCAGATACAAAGGGCAGCAACATGAGAAAAATGATTTTCTAAAAGGTCCCCAGACTCTCAGTACAAGTCCTGACTGAGGCTATATTTAGAATACTCATGAGCTCCATTTGCCATGATGACATCCCCCCCTCTCTATTTTTCTGTGGTGACCTTCATATTTATAATAGATGAGTTTTTAATATTGTCATTTTAGGTAGTAGTGCAACAATATAACCCTTTTTTTCCTGGAGAAGGTGCCACAATCTCATCGCTGGGGAGTGAATAATGAAATTCAGCTCATCTGAAGTGTCTGAGAGGGCCCCGATGGAGACAGAGCTGGCAGGTGTGTGCGGGGTGGTGTTGGAGGTTGGAAATGGTTGGAAGGAACTGGAGACAGGTGGACAGAACCTGGAGGGAGTGATTGGGAGCACATTTGGGGATATAAATTTGTAGAAAATTTGGATGTCTCTATACACAAAGCCATCATAATTTGGAATTTACAACCGTGTCATGACAGATGGATGAAGCTCAATTTTATTTAAGTTGATCCTTCAGAATACAGACTCAAAGGGTCACTGAGATTTCAGGGGTGATGTTCAGTCTGTGCTTAGAGTGTTCTGATCCCCTTTGAGTCATGACCTCCTCAGCAGGTGAGGAGTCTGTGGGCAAAAGAGTAGTGCTCACTCTTAGCCCCTACTTCACTTTGTAGACCTCCATCTGGACATACAAGGCCCTGGCATTCCCTATGTAAACAGCCTTGATCTTGCTTCCAAGGCCTGTGCAGGTGTCTTCCTTGGGTTTGTCTTATGGAGGGCAGCCCATCCCACTGGTGCATGTGGCCCCTAAGGGTGGCTGAGGTTTGGCTATTTACAGGTGGTGGTTGGAGCTTGGATGTGAGGATGGGGTGTCTACACACATGAGCAACTTTGAGAGATTAAAGAATTTTTGAACTTGAACTTGGTTTTGCAGGTTGCTTGAAGGTGTATTTTTCAAAGTACTACAATAGATGATAATTCATTTAAAGGTTTATTAGCTTGATGAATAACATACATATTTAAACATAAAAGCACAAGGGCCTCTATGGTTCTCTTGCCTGAGAATGATAGGGTATGCCTGATATTCAAAATACTGAATGGGATAAAGTATCTTCAAATGATCTGTTGTACTTTTTTTTTTTTTTAAGTCAGTCACTATTTATGGAGCCGTTATACACAGGACATAGGAGAGTTGCGGTAGAAATTGAAAGAAGGATAAAATATAGCTTTCAGTGTCATCTGGGAGCTTACAATCCGTTAAAGAAATTGAAAGTTGAAATATAATATACAAGGGCTGTCTGGAAAGTATCCAGCCCTAATTTTCATAATTTTTCATATTACATGGTTGGATACTTTCTGGACAGCCCTTGTATATTCATTCATTCTTTCCTTCCCTTAATTATTAACGAGATATTTATTGAGAAATTAATAGGTTCCAATATCTGTGTTCAATGCTGATAATGTTGAGTACAATGATATACAGTTCTTAGCCTCATGGAGCTTATGGTCTAGTGTAAACAACTGGTAATCAAATAATCACACAAACAAACAAGAACTCACCACTGTGATAAAAGCTATGAGAAAGGGGACCATGATGATATCCTAAAAGAAGCCAATTTGATCTTCCTTGTTCTGCCTTTTCTACTTTATCCTGTTCTGACATGGTAGCCAGACTGAGACTTTTAAAAAATTTAAAAATTTTTATTTTTTAAAAGTTGATACATAATAGATGAACATATTTTGGGGGTACATATGATAATTTAATACATTCATATAATTTGTAAAGATTAAATCAGTGTAATTGGGATATCATCACCTTAAATATTTGTCTTTATGCTAGAAACATTCAATTTATTCTCTTCTAGCTATTCTGAAATATATTTAATACAATAGATTATTTTAAACTGTAGTCATCCTACTGATCTATCAAACAATAAGTCTTATTTTTTTCTATCAAACAGTATCATTGTATCTATTAATTGACCTCTCTTCATCCCTCCCCTTCCCTTTACCCTTCTGGGCCTCTAGTAACCACCGATATAGTCCCTGTCTTCATGAGATCCACTTTTTTGGTTCCCATATGTGAGTGAGAACATGCACTGTTTGTCTTTCTGCATTTGGCATATTTCACCTAACAGTAGTGACCTCCAGGCTTATCCTTGATGCTGGAGAATGACAGGATTTCATTCTTTTCTTATGGCTGAATGATATTCCATTGTGTACATACACCACATTTTCTTTATCTGTTCATCCATTGATGGGCATTTAGGTGGATTCCATATCTTGGCTATTGTAAATAGGGCTGCCATAAATATGGGAGTGCAAATATCTCTTTGGTATATTGATTGCCTTTCCTTTGGATATATACCCAGCAGTGGGGTTGCTGGAATATATGGTAGTTCTATTTTTAGCTTTTTGAGGAACCTCCATGCTGTTTCCCATAGTGACTGTACTAATTTACATTCCCACCAACAGTGTATGAGGGTTCCCTTTTCTTGTCACCAGCATTCATAGTTCCCTGTGTTTTTAAAGCCTTTTTAACTGGGGTGAGGTAATATCTCACTGTGGTTTTTGTTTGCATTTCTCCAATGATTAGTTATGTTGAGCATTTTTTTCATATACCTGTTGTCCATTTGTATGCATTCTTTTGAAAAATGTCTATTCAGATATTTTGCCCATTTTTAAAGAGGATTATTTGATTTTTTTCCTATTGAGCTGTTGGAACACCTTATATATTCTACCCATCAATCCCTTGTCAGATGGGTAGTTTGCAAATATTTTTTCCCATTCTGTGTGATGTCTCTTCACTTTGTTGATTGTTTCCTTTGCTGTGCAGAAGCTTTTCTGCTTGATGTGATCCTATTTGCCTATTTTTGCTTTGGTTGCCTATACTCTTGTGGTCTTACCAGAAAGCAAAAACAAAACAAAACAAAAAAAACAAAAACAAAATCTTGCCCAGACCAATGTCCTGGAGCACTTCCCCAACACTTTCAAATTTCAAGTTTAAGTCTTCAATCTATTTTGATTTTATTTTTGTATATGGTGAGAGATAGGAGTTTAGTTTCATTCTTCTGCATATGGTGATGCAGTTTTCTCAGCATCATTTATCGAAGAGACTATCCTTTCCCCATTGTATGTTCTTGGTGCCTTTGTCAAACAAGAGTTGGCTATAAATATATAGATTTATATCTGGGTTCTCTATTCTGTTTTCCACTGGTCTCTGTCTGTTGTTCTGCCAGTATCATGCTGATTTGGTTACTATAGCTTGGTTACTGTATTTTGAAGTCAGAGAGTGTGATGCCTCCAACTTTGTTCTTTTGCTCAAGATTGCTTTGGCTGTTTGGGGTCTTTTGTGGTTCCCTATAAATTTTAGGATTGTTTCTTCTGTTTCTCTGAAAAGCGTCATTGAAATTTTGATAGGGATTGCATTTAATCTGTAAATTGCTTTGCATAGTATTGTCATTTTAACAATATTAATTCTTTCCATCCATGAACATGGAATATCTTTCTATTTTTTTGTGCCCTGTTCAATTTCTTTTGTGAATGTTTTATCATTTTCCTTTTATAGATCTTTCACTTTTTAGGTTCAATTAATTCATAGGTAGTACATATTCTTTGTAGCTATTTTAAATGGGATTATACTTTGATTTCTTTTTCAGATTGTTTGCTGTGGTGTATGTAAGTGCTGCTGATTTTGGATGTTGATTTTGTATCCTACAACTTGACTGAATTTCATTATCAGTTTTAACAATAGTTTTGGTGGAGTCTTTAGGTTTTTCTTAGTATAAGATCATGTCATCTGTGAACAAGGATACTTTCACTTTTTCCTTTCCAATTTAGATGCCTTTATTTCTTTCTCTTGCCTAATTGCTCTGGCCAGGATTTCCAGTATTATATTGAATAAAAGTGATGAAAGTGGGTATCCCTGTCTTGTTCCAGATCTTACAGCAAAGGCTTTCAATTTTTCCCTGTTCAGTACAGTGTTAGCTGTGGGTTTGTCACATATGGCCTTTATTATTTTGAGGTATGTTTCTTTTATACCCAGTTTTTTTGAGGATTTTAATCACAAAGCGATGTTTAATTTTATGAAATGCTTTTTTTCAGCATCTACTGAAATAATCACATTGTTTTGTTCTTGGTTTTGTTAATGTGATATATCATATTTATTGATTTGTATGTGTTGAACCATCCTTGCATCCCTGGGATGAGTTCCATTTGATCATGGTAGATGATCTTTTTAATGTGTGCTATATTAGGTTTGTTTGTATTTTGTGGAGGATTTTTGCATCTATGTTCATCATGTCTGCAGTTTTCCTTTTCTGTTGTGTTCTTGCCTGATTTTGGTGTCACAGTTATGATGGCCTCACAGAATGAGTTTGGAAGTATTCCCTCCTTTTCAATTTTTTTGAAGAATTTGAGTAGGATTGGGATTAGTTTTTCTTGAAATGTTTTGGTAGAATTCAGCACTAAAGCCATTAGGTCCTGCCTGGGCTTTGCTTTATGGAGAGGCTTTTTATTATCACTTCTATCTCATTACTTATTACTGTTTTGTTGAGGTTTTCTATTTCTTCATAGTTCAATCTTGGTAGATTGTATGCATCCAGAAATTTATCCATTTCTTCAAAGTTTTCCAATTTGTTGACATATTGTTATTCATAATAGTCTCTAATGATTTTTTTTCTCCAAAAGTTTTATTGGGGGAAAACTACGAAACATTTATAGTACAATGTTTATAGTCAAAATTTGTAGTGAGCTGATTTCCCAAAATATATTACCACTCAAGTTGACTTATCTTGTTACATTCATAAACCTACTCTGTCAAAGTAGTCCAGAGAGTACATACATAGTGCTCCAACTGTACCTACAACCAACACTCCATTTTAAGTGTACAATTAAATGATTTTCAGTGAATTTACCGAGGTGTACAGTTAATCACATAAATCAGTTTTAGAGGAATTCCTTTCCCCTATTGAGACCCCTAATCCCGCTCTCCAACTACTTTTCAAGCATATCCCACCCCTCCACAGTGCCCACCACGTCATATTTTTTCTTTTATTTTGTTTCAGTGTCTATGTTGTAAGGACACAAATACGTACTAAGTTGTTTGGACCCAACTACTTGATAAATGAAACTACGGGGCAATGTTTTGGCTTATGGGGTGCCAAGAAAAAATTACTGCAGCACTCACTGAGGGTGCACCAACCATGCAAGTTTGAGAAGTTCCCCCTGATGTCCCTAGGGCTCTCTCCAGCGGCTAATCCTGAATCCCTGGGCTGGGGCAATAATCCAGAGCAGAGGTGGATTCACCTACAGAGAAGGCCAAAGAGCTTCGGCGTAGAGCCCTCCTCCCTGCGCGCTGCCAGGGGCCTTGGCAAAGCGCTGTCGTTAAGTGCTTTTAGAGAAGAGGAGTAGTTCAGCTGCAGCCGGTTGAGGCCACAGGCCCCTGCCCTCTGTCACACGCCTGTCCCGCCAGGGTGGCTGCAGGCATTTAGAGATGCAGCTAAGGGGAAAGTAAAACTGGGGAATCGTTTTGTTTGGGTTCAATGAGATATATTTGTGTGCTCTGAAGTCACTTCCACGTCCAGGTCAGTTGCTGGATCTGTCCTGGCACAGACATGGTTTCCAGGGACAGCCTCCTGCCCACCCCACCAGCTCCCCTGGTACAGGCCAGAGCTTGTACGGAGGACAGCAAATACGTGGGTAAGGGAGAAATACGCCAGAAGAAAGATTGACTTGGTCATCATTATAATAATATAAAAATAATGAAAATGATAATAAATCATTCTATTTTCTCTGCAGGAGATAATACAAAATCATTGTCACATGAAAAGGTGAACAATGAGTCCATGGCCAGAAAATATAGGGGGGGAAAGTATTTTAAAGGTGAAGGTGTATCAGGCAGTTCATTTAGAAAACATCCTATTTTTCCGAATTTTGTGACGGTTGTGGTATTTGCCCACTTTCTGAAGCTTGTGATTTGGGGCAGGTTTTTTCTTCAATCTAAATAAATAATCATTTCATACCTAAGGTTATAATCATAATTTTGAGTTACAAGTTTCAGATCCCATGAAACCTGGACCCGCCAGTGGGAAGGTACCAATTCCTGCCCAGATGGCAGGGCCCACTCCCTCCCTGCCACCTGAGCCATTCCGGCAGGTCACACTGCCTCAGCCTGCCAGCCAGTGGGAACCCCCAGTCACCAACACCCCATGGCCAGCATGAGAGGGCTCCGGTTCCGAGGGACTACGGTGGCCCTCCCTGCCATCCCAGGAGACTCCCAGGCTGGCCCCTTCCCCACAGTCGTCCCTGCACAGGATCCCAGATGCTCTGCCCAGTTCTTGACTCTGTCCTGTGTCCCTTCTCCCTGCAGAGCTGTCTGTCCTCTCCCACCCTGCCCGGCAACTCTGGTTCACAAATTCGTATTGTCAGAGATGGATGGGAATGCTGAATTGAACTCCAACCACCACGTGTTCCTGGTAGTCCACCAGGCTAAGAAAGGTCACAGATTGTGGCTCCTAGTTAACGCCACAGTGTCTGCAGAGCCAGACCTGGCTTCTGTCCCCTGCAGCTGGGTGACTTCAGGTAGTGGCTGTCCCTGCTCAAGCCTCAGTCTCCCCTTCTGTAACATGAAGATAACACCATCAGTGCAATAACACACGTAAAGACTCAACCCACGTAGTTCCCATCCCAGCCCCTGGTCGACCCTCCCGAGTGCGTTTCAACACCTCCAAGTGGCTCCTCTCGCACTTCTGAAGATTCTAAGGGTCCCACTCCACATTCTAACGCAGGCAGATCTGGCCTCTGTTTTCTGTGTCTCCCCATAACTGACAACGCCAATGCAGGACCCCAGGGCCACCTCCATCTGGCCCACAGTGCCCTCCATCACGTGACTCTGAGTCCCCAGGTCTTCTCCCAGGACTCCTCAGCACACACTCACAGCCCTGCAGACCCCTCCCCCAGCTTCTAAAATCCTACACTCCATCCCATCCTCTGGCATTCACACTATTTTCCTTCCTGCCTGGAATACTCCATTCTCCTCCCCTGTAGCTAGTCAAATCCCACCCAACCTTCAATGCTGGCAATAATAGCGTAACACCAATAAGAATAATAATAGTCCTTATTTATTACAGAGCATTACTGTGTGTCAAGCACAGTGCTAGCCACAGATGTTCTCTGTAATTACTCCTGCAAGCCTGCAGGCTAGATCTTATCCCCTGTCTATAGAAAAATGAAAAAGTGGAGGATGAAAGACATAAAGTACATTGCCCAAAGCCTCAGCGCTGGCAAGTGGCTGCCCCTCTGTCTGGCGCCCAAGCGGGGCTCTGGGCTCTGCATCTGCAGCCTCCTGGTCCCTGCCCTCTCTGCCAGCCTCCAGCCCCCTGCAGCTCACACAACTGTGGGAACATGCCTCACACCAAGTCGGGCCTGGGAGATCAGGGCCAGGATGCAGGATTAACAGCCCAGCCTTCCCTTCCAGCAAGAACAATCCCGCCTTCCAATTTCTCAGCAGAGCTGATCAGGAAAGCTAATTTGGAAAACAGAACGCTGTGTATTCGAGGGAAAAGAAATGAATCCTCCTTTATTCGCAGGGAACAGCATGTTCCCGAAATTCAAATCAGTTGCAAGAGTGAATTGATCAAATAAATCAATGGCATTTTAAGGCACTGTCCTACATTTAGGACCAGCTGAACAATTTTCAGAGCCAAGTGCAAAATAAAAATGCAGAGCCCCTTGTTCAAAAATTACTAAGAATCTCAAGACAGCAACAGCAAAGAGCATTAAAACAGGTGCAGGACCCCTCTAAACATGGGCACTGTGTGAGTGCACAGTGGGGCCATGCCCATGGGGCCCACCCAGCTTGCATTTCAAATTCAAATTTCAAATTTCAAAATCAGTAGGTACCAAAAAGCATCTCAGGTGCTGCCTGAGATGCTGCCTCACTCCCGAGAGCCCAAGGGCTGTCTGCAGGAGCTGACGCAGTGCCCCACCTGCACGGAGGCCAGGTGCCCACCCTTGGTGGTCCGCTGTGCAGCCCCAGGCAAGCCCTTCACGCTGAAGATCCCTCAACTGTACAAGAACGGGCACAACCAGGCGGCCTCTGAGGTCTCTCCTGGCTCTGAGATCATTTGTGATTTTTCACCTAATTGCTTCAACTTTAAATACCAGCAAAGATATTCATACTTTAAAGACTACAAATAAGAACACAGCCCCGTTCCAACCATCGCCAGGATTCAGGAGGAAGGAGAAGGCGTGAAGAAAGAAACTCAGCCAGAAACACAGCTGGATTCGGCCAGGGTCTGCTCACCAGGGCAGAGGCAGGGATGAGCTGAGGGACGGGGCAGCGGTCAGGAGCAGCTCACCCTCCTCCCTTGCAGCCTCCCTTCCTTCCGCCATGTGGCCCGGGGAATTGGTGACAAGAGCAATACGAGCTCTCCCCAAGGTAAGGGCATGAAATGCACAGTGCAGAGGTCGCTTAATGAAGGCCAACTGAAAGCTTGTGCCCATCCTCCCTGGAAAGGCCAGGAAGCCACCTCCTGACCATCTGACGATGAGGAGAAGTAACTGCCCGTGACTGCTGCCGGGGGTGGGGGGGGGCGCTGTATGCTGGAGGCCCTCCTCTTCATCCTTAGGCTGCCCCAGGGCCATGTTTGGCATTTCCCTGGCATTCCTTTCAGCCCCTAGCACGGCTAGATTAAAAGTCACTACAAAGAGGCTACTTGCTAGATAAATAAATCCAGGCCCAAATCCAGACAGGACCCTCAGGTGGAAACGACAGTCCAGGTACCTCATCTGCTCTGTGCGACACACAGCTCAGCGCCCTCATAGAGAGGTCAGCACTGGATCGACACTCACCCTTCCTCCAACCTTCCTCCCACCGCCCAGCATCGCACAGTCCCCGCAGGAGGTCCCCCACTTGCACTTCTGGGGGGCAGGGGTACAATGATAGAGAGACAAAGCAGAGCAGAGAGAATCTGAGGACTGTGGGCCCAGGTCAGCAACACTGAGTGCCTGCAACTGGCCAGCCCCCCGGGGGACAGGCAGGAAGGACCTGGGATGTTGATTTTTATGCTGAATGTGGGGTCCCCACTCCAGACCTTCAGTGTCAGGATTGGAATCTGGCTCCACCTCCTCTAGCCAAGCACGGGCACCTGGGGCCCAAGTCGGACACCTGTTCCAGGTGTGGGCAGGCATGTCGAGACAGGACCTGGAGGCAGGCGGTTAACTAACCGGATCCTGCGCGGCCAGGGAGAAGTGCGGGTCCACATTCAGGGAGGGCAAGGGGGATGATTTTTCCCTAAGAAAACTCCCTTTGTGAGGTTTCTTACCGAATTTGAGAACACCCATGAGAAGCACAAGTGGAGAAGACCAGGTGAGCCCACGGGGTGGAAGAGAGGCAGGTACCTGCATCCAGAGGAGCCTAGACCTGCAGGGAAACTGCGCACTGCTGCCTCTCCCAGCGACTTGGACTGCGTTCCTCCTGAGGGTCAGGAGAGAAATCAATTTACACTGGTTCCTGATGGCCAACGAGGCATAAAGCCAAAAGGGATGCGGCCACCTATTTACAAGGAGGTTGCCAGGGGGAAAGAAAAAAACCCACAACCCAGGGAATGTTGCAAAGATGCCCCGCACGACTCATTTTCTCCATGTTTTCAGTTCGAGTGGCTGCATCCTGTCTGCCCCACTCCATTAAATTCCAAGGAACCTAGTCGCCTCCAGCCCAACGTCTGGCTCCGCGCTGGTCCAGGGCGTGGAGGCAGCAGAAACAGAAGCGAGACCTTGCACATTCCAGGAAACCAGACCCCCATTCTAATCGCTGCTGCAGCTGCAAATTCCAGGGCGCCGGGGGCATGGGTGCAGGGGCACCGGCACCGCTGGGCTCCTTGGAACCCTGCAGGGAAAATGCACAGGGAGGACAGAGGCATTGCCGAGTTGTGGCCAGGGCAGCCAGCTGAGGTTTAAAGTAAACCCCAAAATTCTGTGCAGCGTCAGAGGTGCTGTCTACAAGTCTAAGGAAGAACAAAATGGGAAAGGCACAGTCTTTGGTGTCAAACTTCCCATGGCCAATGGCCCTCAGACCCGCTCTTGTTGAAATACACTGAACTCACAAGTAGTCATTATTGTTTTTTTAAAAAGGTTAAAAATTGAATGACGGACGACCACACTTTCTTTCTGTCATTTGCACAGAAATAAAGAAATGTCATTCAGGAGCGTTTCGTGTGACCTCTTTCTTTCCTTTTAATGAATCAAGGAGGAAGAGGCGGTGGAGCCGGGAGCCTGGCCTTGATTGCCAGCCCACATTGGCACTTCCAAGCGCTGGCAGCCCCTCTTTCCGGTACAGTCTCCCAGACGGCTCCGAGTGGGAAAAGCTCGCCCTGCGCCAGACCTCAGGCTGCTAACTCAGCCCGCGCGTCCTTGTGCTCTGAGCGGCAACTGTTTGCAGGGCTGGGCCAAGGCTGCAGCTGACGGGGCCTGGAAAAGATCGTGGCAGGTGAAGTCAAGGGGGAAGATGCACCCAAACAAGTCGAAGACAGTCTCTCTCAAACAGAGCGAATTAGGAACGAGCTTTTAGCGGGCACCCGGTCAGCTGGCTGCAAACCCCTAACTGTGCTGTCCGTCACAAGCACAACCTAGTTCTGTAGCTCTGGCTTCACTGGGAAAAGGCGCCTTTTCCAGAACAATGTGTCTATATTTAAAGATGCCTGTCACTGAAAAAAAAAATCCTCTCTTGCACACCCGTGGCGAATGCTTGGGTTTGGTCCGCTCCGTTGCATTTGATAGTCTATTCTGGCCTATCTCTTGTTTTAGAAAAAAAGTTTCCAATCAATTCCACCGCACAATTTTTTTTTCCAGAAGTCTCCTGAAGGCTCAACATGATGTGTCTATTATTATCTTCGGGGAAACAGCTGACTGCTCAGTTCACAAAAACACTATTAACTTTCCTCTTGATAAGCATCTGGCTCCGGTCCTGACCTTCGCAGATTTCTCAGCCAGGCTCTCTTCCTGCTCCGACTCCTCCTCTGGTTGTTATGTCTGGAGCTGCCGGGGCAGCTCAGCCTCCCGAGCCCTCCGGCCTCCAGCGGCGGCGGGGAGGCGGTGTCCGGCAGCCCGCGCCCCTGGTGGAGGAGGAGGATCTGGGCTTCGGGAGGGCAGAGGCAGGCCCGAGGCAGGGAGGGGAGGGCGAGCAGGTGAGGGCAGAGCTTCCCCAGTGGTACCCAGCTCCTGGTGCTGATGAACTGCCATCTCGAGGTGTGAGGAGGAGAAGGAGAGGAACTTGTTAAAGCTGAGACAGGCGTCAGAAGGAAACTTTGGCTCAAGTAAGAAGTGAAAAGTGGCCCCCCGGACCCAAGACGAGCCACGACCCCGTTCTGGGCCTCAGTTACCTCACTGGTAAGATGACGGGGGAGGCTAGACCGTTTCCGACATCCTCTCCAGCTCCCAGAAAAGCCATATGGTTTAATAAATCTGATGCATTTCCCGATGTTTTCCTTTCAGTGTGTAGTTCCCATCCGTATAGAATATTCTCATTTTAACGCCGGCTTCCTGAGTCACGTGGCCCAGTTTCTTCCAACAGAACCAGTCAGGTTTGCCTCAGCAATCAGACTTGCAAAGTGACTTTCCGGGCTGGGGTTAGGATCTCCCATCAGCGAGAGAAGGAAAAGTAAAAGTCTGGTCTTCCTACATCCATCCATACAGAGGGATATTTTTCAGCCATAAAATGGAAGGAAGTGCCGAGACATGCTACAGTGTGGATGAAGCTTATATCACGCTAAGTGGCAGAAACCAGTCACATACTGTTTGATTCCATTCACATGAAATGTCCAGAATAGGCGAAAATCACAGAGACAGAGAAGAGATTGGCGTTTGCCTGGGGCTGGGCAGAGGGGAAGTATGGGGTGGCTGCTAATGGGTACTGGGTTTCCTTTTAGAGTGATGAAAATCTTCCGGAATTAGTGGTGATAAGAGCACAATCGTGAATATATAAAAACACTGAATTGTATACTTTAAAAGGGTTAAGTTTACAGTATGTGAATTATACCTCAAAAAAACCATAAAAGAAAAGAAAAAGAATAATGCCACTTGTTTCTTTTTACTTTCTAAAGTGACTACTAGAAAACTGAATTTTATATGTGGCTCCTGCTATACTTCTGTCCATGTGTCCAAAACATTTGAATAAATATGTTCTTTATTTTTCAAAACAAACACAAACAGTCTGGCCTCCTGCATCCTGGACAGAGCTGGCGTCTGGGAGCCCAGAGCGGCGAGCCCTGGGCTTGGTGTCCAGAGACTCAAGTTCTCCGTCACGTCCCGGCTTGTGTCCTTGGGCCTTCATGTCCCTCCACCGGTCCCAGGCTCCCCGCCTAAGACACGAGTGTTGGACCAGATGATCTGACAACTGCACGAGCCCTTCCAGGTGAGACAATCTGTGATCACGACTCACCCCATCCCTAGGCAAACCAATTTTAAAGTGGTCATTCTGCCCCAAACATTGCTCAACTCTTAGGAGCAATCAACCTGAGCACAAAAGTCACTTCTAAGATTGATAAGGTAATCTATAATACCAGCTGGGAAGAATGGCTGCTTTGGTAACATTCTCTTCCATTTTTTCCTGAACAGTTTCTTATGGGGGAATTTGTTTGTTTGTTTGTTTGGGTGTTTTTGGTCTCTCACTGACGTAAGAGGTTGAAATTCTATAGCTGATTCCAGTAAACATTTCTACAACTCTTCTGTAAAATAATTTGGCAATATATACCAAGGACCATTAAAAATCCCATATCCCTCTATCCAGTTATTGTAATCCTAGATACAGAAATAACCGTGAACATGAAAACGTTCATCACATATCACCTTACTCCACTCAGAACGGCCTTTATTAAAAAGTCCGAAAACAACAGAGGCTGCTGTGGATGCAGAGAGAAAGGAACGCTTATACACTGTTGGTGGGACTGCAAATTCATACAACCTCTATGGAAGACAGTATGGAGATTCCTTAAAGAACTAAAAGTCGACCTACCATTTGATCCAGCAACCCCATTACTGGATTTTTACCCAAAGGAAAAGAAATCAAAAAGACCCTGCACTCGAATGCTTATTACAGCACAATTCACAATTGCAAAGATGTGGAATCAATCCAAGTGCCCATCAGTTCATAAGTGGATTAACAAAATGTGGTATATGCATACTCTGGAGTACTACTCAGCCATAAAAAAGGATGAATTAATGCTTTTTGCAGCAATTTGGATGGAACTGGAGACCATTATCCTAAATGAAGTATCTAAAGAATAGAAAAACAAATATCACATGTTCTCACTACTAAATTGGAACTAAGCAATGAGCACATCTGCGCACAGAGGGAAGTAAAACTCAATGGAAATCAACTGGGGTGCGGGGAGGGGACAGGGAAAGATCTACCTAACAGGTACAATGAACAATATCTGGGTGATGGGCACTCTTATAACCATGACTCAAGCATTATAAAGGCAATTCATGTAACCAAAATTATCTGTACCCTGTAATACTTTGAAATAAAAAAAAAGAAAGAAAGAAAGGCCGGGCACGGTGGCTCACGCTTATAATCGTAACACTCTGGGAGGCCGAGGCGGGTAGATCGCTCAAGGAGTTCGAAACCAGCCTGAGCAAGAGCGAGACCCCATGTCTACTAAAAATAGAAAGAAATTAATTGACCAACTAAAAATATATGGAAAGTAGCCGGGCACGGTGGCACATGCCTGTAGTCCCAGCTACTTGGGAGGCTGAGGCAGAAGGATTGCCTGAGCCCAGGAGTTTGAGGTTGCTGTGAATGAGGCTGACGCCACGGCACTCTAGCCTGGGCAACAGAGTGAGACCCTGTAAAAAAAAAAAAAAAGAAAAGAAAAGAAAATGTTCATTTCAGTATTGTCTGCAATAGCAACCGTGACTCAAATGGACATGAATAGGGGAATAGTAATGCTTGGGACAGAAATGATGAAGCTGCAGGAAAGATGGCAATGGTGAAATCAGGAATTTTTTTATTCTTTTATTTTTGATGTGATTATAACTTTAAAAACTAAGATAGCACAATATGTCATCAAATGTACAAATACATTTTCCATGATGTCTAAACAGTATGGAGAAAAGAAACCTTTATGCTAAGAGCCTTTACGCTAAGAAAGGGGAAGCCTGCTATATTTGTCCCAAAGAAAAGATAACCAACCACAGCTTAAAGACAGTGAAGCATCTCAGTCCTGATTCACTGGAGTGTTCACCATGATATCTATTTATTTTTTTCCCTTCAGCAAATGCACTATAATTACCACTCAAGGGCATTTATTTGTCCTTATAACTCTTAAGGGGGGAAATCAGTCATCCTATGGATGGCTTTTTAGGGTCATCTTCCAACCCAAGGAGATTATTTTTGGGGGAAAAATTTTTCTTCAATATATATTGAAGAATATATATATATATATTTTCTTCAATATATTTTGGAAAAAAAAGAGATTTAGTGAAAGCACCCCTGTTTCTCCAGCCACACAGAAAAACCCTGAGCGTGGGCCCTGGCCTCTCCCAAACACCTAACTGCTCCCGCAGGAGGATGCACGTGAGATGGGGGGGCTCAAGGGCTCCTCCCTGGACCTTGGGACAGACAGACTCCACGCTGGCTCCACTGATGAGCTGTACAGCTGTGAGAGTCATGTTCCCTTGGGTACCCCAGTTTCCCCATCTGTAAAGTGAAGGGCTTGGCTAAAGGACCTACGGGGACCTTCCACCCTCAGGTTCCATACTCAGGGATTCTGTTCCCTCTGCAAGTCAGCTTTGGCCAGCCACCAGCCTCTCTGCAGTGCAGGTGGTGTCCTCATCCACCGGATCCAAGAAAACACGAAAACAGGGAGTTGACGTGGTTAGAGACAGGTGTGGAAGGTGAGAGCAGAATGATATTTTGCAGAGAATAGGAGTATACGGCTGGCCAGTGATGGGTGCTCCAAGGGGACAGACTGTAGATGGGATGGATTACAGAACCCCACAGACAGAAGATATCCACGCTCATGGGTCCTTTCCAGATCACCTCAAATCCTTGCCCTTCCTCCTACTTGGAGGGGCTTTTCCTACATGGGTTTCTTCCAATGAGGGCGGAACCACATTTCTGAGAACCAAAAATATCAAACTGGTGGAGGAATGTCAGGCTGGGTTCTAAGAAACCTCCGCTCAGGCCATTTCTTGACCAGAAGACATTAAGCAGAAACTCAGCGTGGGCAGAACTGCCCAGCGAGAGTGTGCGCCTTCTACGGTGCAGGCACAGAGATGGCTGTTCACTCCGTGTTATGATTGGGATGCTGGTGTTTTGGACCAAAGTGCTCTGCCCTTGGAGATGACGGTAATGAACCTTGCCTCTGGCCTTCCTGAAACAGAGGATCAATTTCCTGAAAATTCAGTCCCTTTGGCCAAGAGCCACCACATCTTAGCGGGGCAAGAGAACACGCCTAGAGGAAACCCATGCCTTGACCCCCACGTTACCTTTTCCATCCGTCCAGCTCTACTATTCTCGGTGCTAGTTCTACCAGGAGTCCTGGAAGAATCTGGAATTGTCAACCAGAGGTCCCACTCTCTTGCAGCCTTAGGACTTCCAGTTGACAAAGCTCCTTCATACCCATGATCTCATCTGACCCTCATGGTATCCTGCTGATGTCTCCTGGGCAGCATCCTTGTCCTTGTGTTGTAGGTGAGGAAACTGAGGCTGAAGGGAGTTAGTATCTCATTCAAGAGGACCAAGTGGGGCTAGAACCCAGGTTTTCTACCCCTGGTGGTCCATACTGGAGACAGCAGTTTGGTGTTTCAGAACAAACCCAGGAGACCTCCACATCTCCCTTTCAGACCTGCAGGCAGAACGCCAGCAAGGACAGAGCTGACCTGAGCAGTAGGATCACTCCACGACTAGACCTCACTGGCTTTTACAGAACACTCCGTCCAACGGCAGTGGAACCTACGTTCTTCTCAAGCCCACACGGAACGTTCCCCAAGTCAGATCACATTCTAGACCAGAAGATATACCCTAAAAAATTCAAAAGGACAGGCTGGGCGTGGTGGCTCACACCTGTAATCCCAGCACTCTGGGAGGCCAAGACAGGCGGATCATTTGAGCTCAGGAGTTCGAGACCAGCCTGAGCAAGAGTGAGACCCCGTCTCCACTAAAAATAGAAAGAAATTAATTGGCCAACTAAAAATATATAGAAAAAATTAGCCAGGCATGGTGGCGCATGCCTGTAGTCTCAGCTACTTGGGAGGCTGAGGCAGAAGGATTGCTTGAGCCCAGGAGTTTGAGGTTGCTGTGAGCTAGGCTGACGCCACGGCACTCTAGCCCAGGTGACAGAGTGAGACTCTGTCTCAAAAAAAAAAAAAAAAAATTAAAAGAACAGAAATTATATAAAGTGTGTTCTCACACCACAGTGGAATTAAACTAGAAACTATAGCTAGAAAATCTCCCAAATAGTTGAAGATTAAACAACACGCTTCTCAATAACACTTGAGTCAAAGAAGTCTCAAAAATAGTTTGGGAGGGAAGGAGACTTGCTTGGGTTCAAATCCTGGCTCTGCCTCCTCCTACTGGCTGGCCTTGGACAAGCCATAATTAGCCTCTGGGAGCCTCATCTGTTTTCTCAGCTAGTAGCAGGGATAATGCCCCTACCTGCCCAGGTGGCCATGAGAAAAGAAGGAGGCAAGGCCTGTAACACAATTGGCACAGCGCCCAGCTCCCAGCGAGCGCCCAGTGGCAGTGGCTCTTTGAGTCATCGTTCTGTTTGGTGACACTTCCCTTCATCCTAACTGTCCTGGAGAATGCAATACCCCTGCACCCCAGGTAGTTGACTCTGTGCCAGAGAAAGGCAGGTGTGGCTGCTAAATGCTCAGCCTTCCCTCCCCGTGCCCAGTTGGCAGCCCTCTGCCTGGGCGGCCCCAGCTGGCAGAACTCTCTGTGTCCATCCATCCCCACCAAACAGTGACTGCCACTGAGAATGCTGGCACCAAAGAGGGAGCTCTTCTTAGGCAGGGTGTGAGCTGACTCAAGCCTTAGATACCGGGTAAAATCTTACCCAAGCCTACGTGAAAGGGAATTCTACTGCAAATCGCACCACGCTTTGAGGAAAAAACAGCTCATCACGCAGGCCTACCATCTTCTTCTCAAGATTTTATTGCACAACTAATGAAAAAGATGTTCCTGAGGTTTGAAAATATTGCACAAGGCTCTGACTCATTAAGACAGGGGTTATTCAAATTTGGAAACTGTAAGAAATTCCAGCTGCAACAATATGCCCTCAGAGAGTTCTGTGTGCACAGGGAGACATGACTATCCCATTATAAGGGACCAGCTGCTGTCACGCAATGCTGCGGAGGACGCTTTTTATGAAAGATGCTTACTCGACAATTTGTCCTAGAATCGAAAATAACAGGGTATCCTTAGACTCCTAAACCATTTTTTCCCCTTAAGATGTGACAAATCTTTCCCTGTGAGGAATTCCCAGAACAAGGAAACCAAACCAAGCATGGTTCAAGAAGGTCCCAGGGCTTCTATAAACAGCCACCTCCTGGGTGTCACAGACTCCAGGGAGGGTTACCGATACCCAGATGATACCCAGGCAGTCCAGACGCCTGGCTCTTCACTCAAGAGAAGTCACACGCTTGTCAGATGAGACGGGCCACAATGGGGCCATCAGAGGGTGACAGGCAGGGCAGTTTTAGGCCCCTCCACACTGAGAGCCTTTTCCAACATATTAACTGGCCAATTCCAAGTCCGCCTCCCAGATACAAGTCACACATTGCCCTCCCTCCCTGGGAAGCCTTCCTCACCCACCTAGTGACCTCAACCCCAAGGAGATGAGAGCATTACAGCACTCTTCGCACTGACCTGACTCTCTGCTCAGTGCCCCGATGCCAAGGAAGGTGACGGTGACAGCTAATACCAACTGGGTTCCAGGAAAGCATCAGGCACAGCGCTAAGCACCTCATATACGGAGTTCCTTTCATCCTGCAACAACCCTAAGAGATACATGTGGACATACTATTATTTCTGTTACTGTTTTACTGATGAGGAAACTGGTACTAAGAGATTAAGTCACCTACAAGAAGCCACACATCCAGAAAGCAGTGATCTGACTCCGGAAGCCCAGCCCTTAAGCTATATGACCTACCACGAGCACCTTAGCTCCGGGGCCACCAAACCTCCCTCACCTCTGAGTCCCTACACTTGGTATACTTCTGAGCACATAGCAGGCGTTCAACAAATGCTCTGAATGAATTTGGGAATGGCATGCACGTCACTGATTCCAAAGCTGAAAACTCTGCACCCTCCCAGCAGTGACAGACACGCCTCTTCACTGCCACTTATTTCTGTCCTGAGGCGTGTTGTCCTGACTAATGTCCCCCCGCCGTACAGTGCTGAATTGCTCCAACATCCAAGACACCTCCAGGAGCCTTTTAGAAAAAAAATTGGAATGGCTACATTTCTGAGTGTCTCTGTTAATAGCATGTTTCCCTCACTTCCTTCCGTCCTTCCTTCCTGTCAATGGCAGAGAAGTTGGAGAAGGAAGAGACTAAACGGCTCAGTGGGTATCTCACTCTAGAAGTCCCGGAAGCAGCCCAGGGGCAAGGGACAGGAGGCTCAATGAAGCTCATCTCTTGGGGGTGGGCGTGTTACCCTCTGGCCCCCCAGCGACTTTCAGCCACCAGTACAAAGCCAAAGTACAGAGCAATCAGGCTGGCTAACCTTTAGAGAAGCCAGCTCAGCCTTTAAAATAGGAATCAGACAACCACAACCTCCTCAGAGACTGGTTTTCTTATAAGAATCACAGACCATTCTAGTTAGAAGGGACCTCAGCGATCATCTGGTCCAATCCCCTCATTGCTGAAGCTCCGAGAGGTCGGGGTGGGGGCGGGAGGTCACCTGGTCAGGTAACAGCCCAGAAAGGGCAGAGCCTGCTGTCAACCCTCCCACCCCTCCACCCCAGCTGGCCTTCCAAGGAAATCTCAACCACTGCCAAGCCTGATTTCTTCTTCAAATTAAGCCTGACCAGCACTATTTATTTACTAGAAATATAAGCTCATGGAAAGTCTGAATTCTGAATCCAAGGCACAAAACTCATCCAGGATCACACAACTTCAGCAGACTCAGAATCCAGCCCCGTGCCGTGGCAGCTGTCAGGCCTCCAACCACAGTTAGCTCATGGGTCCTGCCATGATCGCTCACTTGAATACTGTTATTTTAAGTTCTAATGTAACTTATTTACAGCTCTCCTGGATGCAATGAACTGACACAAACACTTGGTTTCCTCCAATCCTGTTAACTTCCTAATTTTATGAAACCTTAATATGTGAACTCTTCAGCAAAACCAACAATAAAAGAAGACAGCCAACCAGAGTGAGCAAAGCCTTATAAACTGCTCGAAAGACCTTAGTGTTTCCAAGTTTCAAATGACTAAAAGCTGGAGACTCATAACTGTTTCCACCAACTCTGCCCTAAGATGAAGCTCAGGTCCCCAGCATACTTATTTTTTAAGTGACAAAAGGTATATTTGACTTGCCAAGAGTGGAAATTACTATCTAGCAAATGCCATTCTTTAACAATGGAAAATGCAACCACAGGGAGGGAAGGATTGTATTTTCCTCCATTTGTGTTAAATACAAGCTCCCTGTGAGCAGGGACTTTGTTTTGTTCAACTCTATCTCCTCAGAGCTCAGCACAGTGTCTGGCACTCAGTTAACAATGATTACTTGTCTAAAGCTCCCATAAAAGAACCAACTAAATAAAGTAGATTATACAGACAGTCCAGGCCTCCAAGAAGTACAGTGACAGTCTAAGCCTGTGGTTCTCTACCAGATATGCACGCACAGCCTCCACCTGCAGAGGGTCTGGGGTGACACCAGGACCATGCCATCCTGAAAAATTCCAGAGGGGGTTTTCTGGGTGCCCCCCTGCAGCTTATAGACCTTCAGGCTTGTCTGGGGGCTGTTTGGGGTAGGATGGGCTTCCCCAGAGGAAGTGCTAGGAGGGAAATGGACAAGGCCTCTGTTATTTGGGGAGTCTTTTTCAAGTCTCCTTCCTGTCTTCTTGCCCATGCTTTAGCGGAGGTCTGCAATCCTGCCTGGTCTTCGGAACATTCAGAGATCCCCAAGGGACTTTCCTTTCTCAGCAGAAGTCTGCAGTCTGGGACTCTGGCTTGGAAACAGCTTTGTGTGGCCCCAAGCTTTTCTTTGCAAGGGTTGTACTGATGGCACTGGGAGGCAACCTTGTCCTCAGACTCCTGTGCGTGCTCAGTGAGAGCAGTGGTCCGTCCTGTTTCATCTCAAGGCCATGGCCGTCTGGAGCATGGTTCATTTCAGCTCTGAGCTGTGGCTGAGCTGGGGTGGGTTTATAATCTCCGTTGCTCTGTCAACAGCACAGCATGGTGGTTACGAACGAGGCTCTGGAACCAGGTGCATGGGTTCCAGTCCAGAGCAAGTGCTACACAGCCCAGCTGTGGCACCAGGCAGACTACAGCACTCACCTCACAGAATCGTTAGGAGGATCAGGTAAGTTAACCCATGCCTGGCGCAGAATGCTCACGAAATACCTGGTAGCCCTTGTTATTATTATCCTATTTCTAATTTAATTCCTTGTTCGGTAATCTTCTAACTGTAGAGTGTGAGATGGCAGATCCTTGCTGTATAGCATAACAGTATATTTTCCCATCCAAAGCCTGACAGTGCATGTTTTTCTGAAATAGATGATTTGTCTTCATTTCTAGAACTTGATTAGAGATGTTCTCTCAAGTCTTCATTAAACAGCTTATAGATAAAAGTGCTTTCCTTTGAATGGTGACACATTTCTCCATCCAAAGATCCACCATGACCCTAAAGTGCTGGTCGTCCCCCCCCCCCAGAGACCCCTGTTCTGATGGCATTTTCTACCTCTCGTCCCCTGGCACACTGGGCCTCTTGCCAGGGGAGGTAGGAAATGCCTCTGGGTGCTCCAGACAACCCCTCCTTACAATCTTTAGAATCACAGCCGGGGCTTGGGCTCCTGCCTCGGGCACTCTTTCCCTACATCTTTAAATGACTTGCTCCAACGTCAGGCCTCTAGTCAGATGGCATCTCCTCAAAAAGGCCTCCCGTGTCCATCCCAGCTAAAATAGCTCTCCTGCCGACCGCTGAGCCAGAGCAGTCAGCCAGCGCACCTCATAACAATGACGTCAAGTGACCCTGTCCGTGGGCACGCAGCTGCCTGGAGCAGTTGGGACTGAATGAAGTCTGTTGGCTCCGAGGCCCCTGTCCTGGGAGGCACCTCCGAGAAGTGCAGGGCGAAGTGTAAGATGTGGAGAGAGGGGCGCAGTAAAGTTAACGCGTCCACTGATGAAAAACAGGAGGGGTGCACATCTCAAGCCCCTCCTGTTTTTCTTCCCTCGTTCATTTTTTCATTCACTCATCCACCCATATATCCACCAGGTGCCTCCTATGTGCCAGGCAGACAGACAAACACACAAACAGTGTCGGACACACTGCAGAGCTCAATAAATATTTGCAATAGAAGGAGGGAAGGGCAAAAACAGCTTGCGCCCTCCTGTCCCTCCCTGCTTTCAAGGCCGCCACACTCATCCTGCTGCGGCTGTCCCCTCACTGGCACACCCAGGACCCACTGTGAGCCTGATGGCCAATGGGGGACCCATTTCTCTCCGCACAGGGACTCGGCCCAGCCAATTATTAAGGACTCTGCCAACTGCAAAGCTCATTAAATGACTCGCCTCACTGGCAATAAATTAGGCGGTTCTTGCAGTGCCAGGAACTCAGGACCTCGTGCAGTGAAACTACAGACAGTAACAGCTGGCTTGTTTTTGACAAAAATACGCTTTTTTAATGTCATCACCTCACACCCAGATTATTGCAGTAGCCTAAATTCCCCACCCGAGTGCACTCTGCGCTCCACCACTAGGTCGGTCCCACACGAGGCTTTCTTTGAGCTGCCCCGATTCAGGAACATCTGCATACACTGCACAGCCCGTCCTCTTCAGCCCTGGGATACTCAGCCACTAATGTCAGTCACTCCTGCTGCCCTTCCCAAATGTCCCCAGCCACGACAATCTATTCACCACCTCCCAGACGAGCCTCAGGCTTTGCTCATGCTGTTCCCAGCTCAGCTTGGGATGCACTCGCCAGCTCCCTGGGAACTCACCCTGCCTGACCCCTCTCCTTAGCCTTGGGGTGAAGCCCTGGGCTGCTCCAAATAAGGCTGTCTGGGTTCAAATTCCAGCTGAGTGACCTTGGGCAAGTTATTTAACCTCAGTTTTCCCTATCTATAAAAAAGAATGAGAAGCCAGGCATGGTGGCCTGCCTGCAGTCCCAGCTACTCTGGAAGCTGAGGCCAGAGGATCACTAGAGCCCGAGAGTTTGCAGCCAGCCTGGGCAACAATAGCAAGACCCTAGCTCTAAAATATAAAAATAAATTTTGAAAAACCCAGACAAGAAGGAGAGCAGAAACTCCCTCCACGGAATGAGGTCACACAGGTAACACACCTGGCACACAGGCTGGGTGCTCAACAGCGTGTGTTATCATCTGCCCACTCCTGCGTGGCTGCTGGAGCCCGGCGCTGCTAGGTAACTCTCCACCCCCTGAGGCTGTTTCCCGTGGGCTCTGTGCGCTTTTGTGTTGGCGAAATACACAACCTCCAGTTTCACCCAATACCACTGTGGCCCTTCCTCTCCATGTGAGCCCAACTGCGCCAGGCCCTAGTTGGGCATGCTGGACCACAGTCCATAAAGAAAAACTTAGACCGGCCCCTCTGCCCTGGGCTCTCCTACGTCGCTCTCCCAGCGGTGCCCGCCCGAGCAGGCGGCGCCGGTTCAGCAGCAGCCGCCTGGCTGCGGCCAAGTGCACGGCCAAGCACCGCTGGCCCGGTCCTCCGCCGCCGCACTGGCTGCGGCTGAACTCCGTATTGTTTTTCCACATGGCCTCTCTGCCCCGACAGGAGAAGCATCTCTCCCGAAGGTCCCGCGAGAGATTTAGACATCCCTCCCCTAACTCCTTCGCCCCATCACCACCACCTTCCCTAGCCAAGCGGGTCGCGTTACACAGAAAAGATGCCTACAGAGGAAGAGGGGCTCACTTCTTCCTGATCCCTAGCGCGGCCCCTTCTCCGCCTGTACAGATTCCGGGATCCAAAGCCCTGTTCAGCTTATGCAAAAAGAGCCACTTTCATTTTTGTGGGGTTGGCTCAAAACAAAGGAAGCAAGACAGGCAGCAAGCCGCTGAAAAGTCTGCGGTACTGAGCCGGTCCCTGCCGGGGAGATCATCTGGGGAAACTGCGGGCGGGACGGGCAACAGTGCTTCTTTCCAAAAAAGTTAAATCGAGTTTTCACGGAGAGAACCCATGAGCATGGTTCAGTTTAAAGGGGTAAGCGGAGCAGAGAAGAGAAAGCCGCAAATGAGTTCTTGCGGTCCCACGGCCGCTCTGCACAAAGCAGTTTCCCTCCCCGAACTTTTCTCCTCCCTTTATGCCCACATTCCTATTTTATTTGTCCCGGGGTTCCCGGCGCTCTGTGGCTCCCCGCAGGGCACCCAGCAGCGGGCCACCAGGCGGGACGCCCTGTCACCCTGCCCCGGGCTGCCGGGCAGAGCGCGCTGGCACCCGCCGAGCGCGGAGCCGATCCCAGGCCGGGCGCAAAGCTCGGTTCCAAGGGAGCCCGCGATCGCCGCCACCGGCGGCCCTGCCCGCCTCTCCCAGCAAGTGGGTGCCCTGAACACCCCGCAACGCTTCCCTGCCCCCCGGCCTGCCCGCCCGCCTGCCCGCAGGGGCAGGTTAGGGCTGGGATGCAGAGACTGGGGAGCTGCCCAGGCGCGGCGCGCCGCCGAGTACCTTGGCCGCAGGCGCCGCGCTGCAAGACGATGACCGGCGGCTGGAGCAGCCTCTCCGAGCGGCGGCTGGCGGCGCGCAGCTGGCACAGGTTGGCGTAAGTGTTGGCGTCGCTGCCGCACACCGGCTCGCTGCTGGCGCACACGCAGATGCCGGCCTGCGCGCGTCGCCGCACCGTGGCCGAGGCGGGGACCCCGAAGGGTACCACGCACTGCAGCCCCTCGCCGCACGGGCCCTCCTGCAGGCCGCACGCGGCGCCCTCGGGAGCGCCGCACACCTCGCAGCAGCCGCACGCGTCGCGGACCCGGCCGCCCTCGCAGTGTGTCGGCGGCGGGGCGCAGCGCGTCGGCTCGCAGCGCTCGGGGCAGCCGGCGGCGGGTCCGGGGGCGGAGGGCGCCGAGCGGCCGGCCCGGGACAGCTGCGCCGAGGCGGGCGCCGCCAGCAGCAGCAGCAGCAGCAGCGGGAGGAGCGCGGCGCGCGGGGACTGCATGGTGGCTCCGGCGGCGGCGGGCTGGGCGAGGGCCGGAGAGCAGCGCCGGAGGGAGTGCGGGAGGGCCGCGGGGGCAGCTGGTGCGAGTGCGCGCGGCCGCGCGGCCCAGCCCATTGGCCTGGCGGCGGTGACGAGCCGCCTTGGGGACGGGCACGGCGCCCGGGAGGGGGGCCGGATGGCGGGAGGGGGGCGGCTGGAGCGGGGACCGCCTGCGGCGGGGGCAGGGCGGGCGCGCCCGGGCACGACGGGGCTCGCGGGGCGGGGACGGGGCGGCGCGTGGGTCTGCCCTCTCGCGGGCTCTGTGTCAGGGTCTACGCACCCACGTCGTCGCTCTCTGCGGGTGCTTTCGCCACGATTCGCGTCCTTAAAACTGAAAGGACACTCTACAAATGGAAACCTGCGGGGGCCCCACTCGGGAGCGCCCGGGAAAGTTCCCACAAATCGCCGAGCTGGGGGCCCGCCCGGGCAGCGCTGGCTGGGCCGGCCTCGGGCGGGAGGGGCCCATGCCCAGACCCGGCACCGCTGACCCCGGTCACGCGCTGCACTGACCTCCGTGCCCAGCACGCGGGACCGTGACCGTGGGCCCCGTGGGGCCGCACAGAGGCGGCGTCCGCGGGACTGGCACAAAGTCAGCGCCCAGACCCGCGGGGAAGTGGAAAAAGCGAAGCGCAGAAGTAACCAGAACACAATCCTTCCCATCTGAGTCTTCTAAAAAGTTGTTACCGCCAGTGCACGTGCTCGGACACGCGGGGTATCGCAGGAAGCCGACCGCAGACCCAGGCAGCTGGCGGAGGCGCAGCGGTGCCGATGGGAGCCGGGCTTTCTGCTACTTGAATTTTTCCCCACGTGCTGATTATCGCAAAGCATTTTTGTTGTCAGATAGAAGAACTCGCCTTTAATTTCCCACTGGAGAGTCTTCGGTGCATCCTTTGGGGCAGATGCGAGTCTAGGAGTAACCAGAAGGGGTGAGGGCGACCCGAGAGGTGGGTCCCTGGTGACCAGGGCGGTGGTGGGCGACAGTCTTGGGCCAAGCCTGAGCTGATGAGCCTGGCTCCTGTCTGGGGATGGGAAGGAGACGGTTTGCTCACGCCCCAAAGGCAGGTGGGCAGACAGTGTTGACCTTGGGATATGCTAGCCATGGGAGGAGGCTTGGGGGTTTTTTACCATCATTCTGTATTTGGTTTGTTCCCTTGTGCACACGTTCCTTTTCCAATAAAAGTAGTTTAAAAAGTAAAATTCAAATACTTTTAGCTCCCCTCTAAGCACCACCCAAACGTGAGCCCTGTTGGCATCCAGGGTCCAGAGGGGTCCCTCAGACCAAGGGCAGGGAAACGGGGAGCCTGGGGCATGAGACAGAGTTGGGGTCCCCATCCTGGCTCCCTATCCCTCATGGTGACATTTCATACAGTTAGAACCTCACCCTTGTGGGAAGGGAGGCCTTGACAGGGAATTCGCTCAGCCCTGGATCCCAGAGAGGCAGAGACCTCTGCTGATTAGAAGCCCCAAGTTCCTGGCTAGTTGTGATTAACCAAAAAGAAAAAAGAAAAAAAGGGGGATAATTAACAAAGTCCATCAGCAAAGAAAAAGCCTCTCCCCACTGCTGTCCAGGGGCAGATGAAATAAAAGGTGCATGTGGTGGTGAATAAATCAGTGTGAACATTTCTTTTTGTCAAATTCCCTTATTTTACAGCTGAGAAAACCCGCAGGCCAGAAAGGGCACGTGACTACCCAGGCATCACCACAAGTTAAAGAGTGATGGAGCTGGGACACCTTCTAAATCGGCTCTGCCTGCAAGCCCCATCCCCCGCCCCCCTGCCAAGTGGCCAGACTGCAGGGCAAACTGCATAACCAAAAACACAATGCGACCACCAGGGCTTCCCCGCTGCTTTGGGCCAGGTGGTGGGGCGAGTCTCCAAGCTCCTCCCCTGTCAGAGAATTCAGTGCCTGGGGATCCCACTGAGTCCCCATCACACCATTCTCCCCGCCCCATACACACTTTACTCCCCCAGTGCTGAATAACTTGCATTTTCCAGAACATACCTGCCTGCTTAAAGTCCGCATGCCTTTGCTCACCATCTTCTCTCTGCCTGAAACACCCTTCCTCCCCACCAGTGTGGGCTAGTGTGACCTAGTGACGTGGGCAGGAGCTGTGTCATCTGAGGAACTTGAGTTCATTTGCCACCTCTGGCCCTTAACTCTGTGACTCTGGGCAAGTTAAGAGCCTCAAGGAGCTTCACCAGGAAAATGGCAGTGACTGTACGTCTCCTGGAGTGACTAAGCAAAGGCTGACACACCAGATGCAAGGTTCCATTTGTTCAATGCTAGTTCCAGTCCCGTCTGGCACACTCCTCTTCCATCCTCATGTCCCCACTCAGTGCCATTTCCTCCACCTCTCACTGCCTGTGCTGCTGGTACTGCCCTCCGCACCTCTCCCCAGGGCAGGGGCCCTGTCCTCCTCCACTGCACACCCAGTGCCAGTGCAGCACTATGGCACAAAGCACTCCCTCGGGAAGTGTCTGCTGAGCTGGGCCACTCCTGGGATAGTTCACAGCCTAGAAGAGGCATTTGTGACAGCGATGACTAGGAGGCCATATGTCTGTTCTACCAGAGAAGGAAGAACCAAGGTGTTACCCTGGTAACACCCTTGCAGGTGGCTTCATCAAGAGGATCAACAGAGGAGGGACTGGAGGTCCAAGAGGTACCCAGGAAGCAAATTTGCAACACTTAGTGCTTTAGAAAGACCAACCTGGCAGGGGCACCGCGCAGTATGATCACATGATCGTCTCCCAGCTGTGAGAACAGCGCACCCCGCCTGCTCCGACCCCAACACTGAGAAATAAAAGCAATGAAAGTTCCACTGGAAGGACCATGGGAGCTCTGAACAGGGCGCGTGGGAGGGTGTTGTATGTGCACCTACATCTGTCCATCCGTGTGCACACATAGAAGGAAACAGAATGAATCAGTTGAAACCGATCATCATGGGCCCCTCTCTGGCCTTCCCTTAGTCCTAATGTCTCCGTGTCTGGACCTAATGCTTTTGGTCTGAAAGGGTTGTTCTTTCTCTTTTATGTTCGTCCCATATGCTGCCATTTACAAAGACAGCTTCTTAAAAGATGTTTTTTTTTTTTTTAATGTCATGAAAACTCATTTCTCACTCACCAGGTCTTGGCACAGTTTCCTAGAGAGGATTTTTCCAGAAAAAAGGGGGCAGTTCTTAAGCCAAACAGGCAAGTTCCCTACCGTCTGTCCTCTCTGCAGCCCTCATTTTCAGCATTTAAGCTTTAATTTCGAACAGAGTCAACTCTATTCATGAATAATGAACAATGAAACACCACGGCTGCCAAAGCCTTAATCAGGAAATGTGGCTTCTGAATCGGAATGGAGCAACGGTATTTGTTGCCCAGTGGGAGAAAGATCTCCCACTTGGGGCCTCTGTTTTCCCAAGTGTTCAAAGGATTCAATGCTCAGAGGCTCCTATTGCCCTTCCTAATTCACGGGACCTAAAATCCAAGGAGCTGTATTAATATTTTTGATTCTTCCTATAATCTTATCAGATCACTCCACTACTAAGTAATTTCTAGGGGCTGTTTAGTCCCAGTAAAATGAAGCCTGAGCTTCTTACCCTGACTTCCAAAGTCCCTGTACCCCTCAAGCCAGGTTGTCTTCTAGTTCCAGGGCGGCAGACATCCATCCCACCCGTCGGTGCTCCCACAGTAGCAGAGCCCGGCTGAGGTCACACCTCCATATAGCAGATGACCTCTGAGCTGGCTTTGGCTCCCTCTCCTCTGAGCGCTGCGCCCGCTCCCATCCCCTCTGCCACCCCAGCATCAGAAGGTCAGAACCTCCTTTGACAACAAGCACACCCTGATGACAGTCCCGTGTCAGTTTAGTTTGGTTTAGTTTGAAAGAAAATTCTTGAGCATCTGCCCCAGGCCGGACAGTCTGCCAGACACCGGAGACGCAGTGTTGAAAGCCTGCGAGCAACTTTGCCCCCACAGAGCTTCAGGTCCAGAATTATCTGCAGTGATGGAAACGTTCTCTATCTGTGCTGTCCAAGAGGGTAGCCACTAACTGCATGTGACTACCAAGCATTTGAAACGCTAGCCAAGTGCAAACAAGATACTGCATTTTTACTTTTATTTGATTTTCATTAATTTAAATTTAAATAGCTATGTGAGTGCACCCCATGAACCACGTGGAGCTAGTGCCTGTCACACCAAAAAGAGAGGGGGTAAGATAACAAATGCAGAGTGACAAGAGGGAATTCAATGAGGGGCAGGAACAGGGACATTGGTGGGGAGGATTTCTCCAGGTGAGCAGAGCTGGGGGAAGGGCACAGATTCCAAGCTGAGCAGTGTACGTGGCTGCAGGCAGGAAAGGGTCCCAGGGACAGGGGCAGCAGCTGGAGAGGAGGGGAGCTCACTGTCCTCCTAAGGAATTTGGACCTCACTCTCATGCTGATGAGAGGTTCCATTCTGCTTTTAAGGAGATGGGCTTTGGCAGAATCACCTTGCTCAGTATGGATGATAGATTGGAAAAGAAAATGGATTCAGTAATATGCATTTTGAAATATAGATACATTGTTATTATATTTTAGGTTGAGGAGCACTTTGAATTAAATTGAAGATGCAGTTCATGTAACCCAATAGGATGAGAAGTAAAGAGATCCCATTAGCTTTGTAACAATTCATTCATTTTGGTATGACCTCTTCAATGCAAACCCCTCCTTCAAAAGCAGTGCAAAGGCAAGGATGTTTCAAATATTTTTTGAGAACTTCTGAAGCACTTTGAAACGTACAGTAGCATTTCTAATAACAAATTATAAAGCTTTCACGTCCACTAAAGAAGGACCGGTAAAAACCAATCCCAGGCCTGGCTACTACCCTATGTTTCCTTCCAAGTCTTTAAATTCCATATATTTTTAAGATCTATAATTCAGATCTTTCATTAATTTAGACTAACTTTTCCCTAAACCAACTGTATACGACCAGCAGTCCATGTTTGCATTAACTGGCTCCTTCCAACATATTTGCTTTAGAAAATTAAAAGTGCATAACATGTGACCAAATTTTTCACTCTCAATAATGAAATGTCAGACAGACATAAGTTTAAACAGAACCTCAAGCAGCTACCAAGGTGTAATGAATGACAACTTGTCAATATTCTGGTATTCAGGGAAAGCCTGGAAAGCTGAGCAAACACCTTTAGAACACGCTGCGTATTGGGCACAATTGCTTGACTTTGAATCAAGGAAATTATGAGCCAGAATTATATAAGTGTGCTTGTAAAAAAGGAATTTTACAAAAGAGAGGTAGGGGCTTCGACCTTTGGGCTACTTTCATTGTCTAAGTAGGCACCACAGTAAGCGCAAAGGGCCAGAGTTCTGCAAGCATTAAAAAGCACGTACTGAGCTTTGGCAACATGGTGTCCAAGGTGCTTAGATGAGAAGGTGCTTAGATGTCAACTTGACCTAGAAGGCCAAGATTCTTTCTCTACAAACTTTCACTGTTATTTTCTTACACATACAGCCAAGACTTTTTTTACTCTCCAAACGAGAGATGACAATGAGTAACGGAAAGCTGTGAGAATACGAAGAGAATAATAACAGCTTCCCCAACGACCACTCTAAAAACCCGGGTGAGAGGGAGCTGCCAGCTGAGCTTTCTGCATCCTTCAGTAACCCCCGAGCCCTGTCCACCTTATTGAGGTCCACTCAGGTGGCCTTCCACGGGCTTTGGGTTTCCGCTCACCCGGTCACTTTCTCCTGTGTTCCTTTGTCTGCTTGTGGTGGGTGCACTGGGAATATTTACTGATGCTCCTGACTCCCGAGCTGTACTCCGGCACCAGGGGAGGGCCACCCTGTGGCCAGCGGTTCTCAAACCAGCGCATGCATCAGAAGCGCCTGGGGGCTGGTTAAAATGCAGGCTCTGGGCTGTACCCCCAGAGTTTCTGATCCAGAAGCTCTGGGGTAAGGCCTGAGAATTTGCATTTCTTCCAAGTTTCAGGTGGTACTGAGGCTGCTGCTCCAGGGCCCCCACTTTGGAGAATAAGGCACTAAATTGGATGATGCGTCCCCCTTCGGCCCCTGTCCGCTCTCCACTCATGTGAGCCCCTCCACATGCACACTCTGGGTGGCTCTGTGCGGGGGACAGACAACCAGGCTCAGAGGGGCTTCCCCAGGAAGTTCCCAGAGCCAAGTCTCAAAGAGCACATGGGCGTCAACACACATGGGGCCAACGGCAGGGCAGGCAGAGCAGGCACAGCCGTGCTCCCACCTGTTGACTGTGGAGGAGCCTGGGCTTCATTTAGGGGCTGAAGACGGATGCAGTCAGATTCCTGTGTCACAAAGACCACTGGGACCAGAAGGAAGCTGGTCTGAGGGAGGGGTGGGAAGGAGAGATGTTTGAGGCAGGTTCTAGCAGGAAAGAAGGGGGCTGGGAAATGGAGCTCAGAGTGGGTTTCAGCCGCTGGGATCCCAGAGTGCAGCAGACACAGTCCTCCCTCTGAGTCTAGGCAGCAACCTCTCCCCACCCCAGGGGCTGGCACAGCCTCTCCCAGCGTGGAAATGAAGGGCATACCGTCCAGGTCCTCCTCTCCCCTCCTTCCCAGTTGCAGTGGGTCCTGGGTGCAGATGGTGCAGCCTGCTGGGGGCAGGGGCATGGTGTAGTGACAAAGGTGCTGTCCCCTTCCTAAGCCCCTGCCCATCTCACTCAGCCAGGAGAGCCATCTTTTCCTAAGTCACACAAAATTGCCCTAGGGGTCAGGGCACCCTGACAACTTCACGCTAAATCATCGGGTGACCTCGGGGAGGGTCCACCCCTCAATGCTTGTCTGCTAGAGGAGGCTACCAAGGTTCCTGGCATCCACTAGAATCATCTGTGGAGCTTTCAAAAAATGCCAATATCCAGGGAATTGGCAAAACGTGATTAAGTTCAGCAGATGATAGTATTGAATCAATGTTGATTTTTGGATTTTGATCATGTTACTGTGTTTGCATAGGAGAAAATTTTTGTTTTTGTTTTTTAAGAGAAAACACACTTAAGTGCTTAGAAGTAAGGGACCCGACTGCAACTTAAATGATTTAAATGTTTCAGAGAACAAGAATGATGTAACAAGTGTGGTAAAAGTTAACATTTGGGGAATCTGGGTTAAGGGTAAATGGGAGTTTTGTACTATTTTTGCAACTTTTCTCTAAACCTAAAATTATTTCAAAATAAAAACGTTTTTTAAAAGAAAAAAAATTACTCCAGATCAACTGAATCAAGCACTCTGGGGGCCCAGTAAGCGTATGAAAAGATGCTCAGCCATCCTTGTTAGTCATCAGCAGATCAACAAAACCAAACAAGACTGAGGTCCCACTTCGCATGCACTAGGGCAGCCAGAATCAAAGAGCCAGACGATAACAAGTGTTGGCAAAGACGTGGAAAGATTGGAACCCTCACGTGCGGCTGTTGGCAAAGTAAACGGTACAGCCACTTTGGAACACAGTCTGGCAGCTCTTCAAACAGCTAAGCAAAGAGTTAGCACAAGACCCGGCATCTCCACGCTTAGTGATATCTACACACACCCAAGAGAAGTGAAAATATATGTCCACGCAGAAACTTGTACACACATGTTCATGGCAGCATTATCCACAGAAGCCAAAGGGCGGAAACAATCCAAATGTCCATCGACTGATGAACAGATAAGTCAAATGTGTCATATCCATGCAATGAAATACTATTCAGCCATCAGAAGAATGCAGCACTGACAGGGCTACAGCGTGGGTGGACCCTGCATCACTGCACTGAACGAAAGACGCCAGGTACAAAAGGCCGCGTGCTATGTGATTCCATTCATAAGACATGTCTAGAGCAGGGAAATCCACAGAGACAGAAACAGGTGAGTGGTTGCTTAGGGCTGAGGGAGTGGGGACGAGGGGATAGACTAGCTAAAGAGCATGGGGCTTCTTTTTGGGATAATAAAATACTTTAAAATTGTGCTGATGGTTGTACATATCTATGAATATACTAAAACCCACTGAATTATACACCTTAAATGGGTGAACTGTATGCTATTTGAATTCTATCTCAATAAAGCTGTTTTTAAAAACTCAGCTTGTGTGTGTATGAGAAGGGGGGAGACTGAGCCCCCAGGGACTCCAGTGAGCAGCAGGGCTGAGACCCACAGATGGGTCATTTCTGTGTACTGACACTATGTGGCTACACATTTAAACCATCCAGTTAGTCTACAGCCAGGGCTTAAAGTTCAGTGACACTGGGAATTTTATTTGTCTAAGCCACACCATTATTTAATCAGCCAGTCTGTGTCCCGTTGGGCCTCCCCCCCGCAGGTTGGGGTTGCCTGGCGCTGGAGCCTGCCTTGCCCACTGTGCCCAGACGGTGCCAACCACGTAGCAGGCATAGTCTCGTGCTGGCTGTGTTAACAGAGGCTTGCAGCAGAACCCAGGTATAACATCAAAATAGCGCATCTGTATCTTAACTTTCATTTACTTTCTTCCCTTACAGTTGGTTCCATTTTTGATGTGACTTTCAGCTGTCAGCTGTCTGGTCTCCGGGACAGGGTGATGGCCTGGCACCAGCAGAGCAGTATCCCTGATGAATCGCGGCCGAGGTACTTTTCCACTGGGCCAGCCGCCACAGCCCCTTCTCCATCCTTTGTGAGAGCCCTGTCACCTGGCACTGCAGACACTCGTGTGTCTCTCTCACCGGCCTCCACTTCTGGTGGGCACTTTCTGGATGCCCAAGCCTAGCCCAGAGCCTGGAATCTAGTTATTAAATTGATTTTATTCCTTTAAAAAGAAGAATCTCCAGTTTGAGAAATCAGGCCTAAAAGTCGAGTCTCTGCATTTGCATCCGCCTCCTTCTCACGGAGACCTGCAGCTTGAAAGCAGGGGAGGGCGAAATGGCCCTGAGCTTCAGGAAGACCAAGCCCAGCCACTATGACGATTCCAAGGAAATTGAGGAAATCCTTGCTAATGGCCAAACTTCCCTGGTTTGAGATGCAAAAGGAAATCAGATCCCCAGGGTAATGCTGTTATGCTAAGCAAGAAATGCAGGTTACAAAACTGTGCATACCGTTGCTCCTGAACGTTTAATAAAATGATGCTCAGACTCGACCCTGGGAGGAGCTGAGCCCCACTGTAACCATGGTTAATTCTGGGGAAAGGGGGGAAAAGTGATATTTTCTACTTTTTATTTTCTGCACAGACCATCAATACTGGAGGAGATGGACAGTTAAAAATAGAAGGAAGAAAAGGTAACGAAAGCCGAAGCCTTTTCCATCTGTGGCCGTGCGAGTGGCTGCCGGGCATGCTGTCCTCGAGGCAGGGGCTCCCTCTCCGAAGCCCCACCCAACACTGGGCCCAGCTCCTTCCTGTGGTCACTCTGTGTCCCTCAGGCCCTTCAAACCCCGCCCTCTCGAGCCTGGGCTCAGCATCTGGGCTGGGCCACTCCTCCGTAAACGCCATCCGTGACTGCCTTCCGTGTGTCAGCCACGCAGCTGAGAATACCACATGCTTAGCACTGACTGGATGATTACGGAAAGCTTGTTGCAGATGTATTTTTTTGACATTTTAAAAAGAGGATGCTTTTCCACGCTTTCTAATCCCCCAGAACATCTATATATCTTTTGAAAAAGAGCCTTTAAGTCTTTAGAAAAGCTCTCTCAGTGTCTGGACGTGGCTTATTCCCCACTTTCTTTATTCCCAATGTCCCCTCCCCAGTCCCCACGGCCTGCACAGGGAAATGGCCTTGCAAACTCTCTATAGAGGGGGCAACTCCCAGGACACCTTTGAAAATGGTGTTTGGATATCACAGTGTAATTGACAGTAACAAGGACGGTTTGGTCTTGGCACACAGGCAGACAAATACATCAATGGACCAGAAGGGAACCCAAACCTGACTCACACTTACCTGCAGTCACCTGATTTAACAAAGACAAAGCTGCAATTCTATAGGGAATGGATGGCTTTTTCAATAAATGCTCCTGGATCAATTGGCTATTCATGTGGGGGAAAAAATGAACTTTTGATCCCATACACACAAGATATAAAAGTCGATTCAAAGTGGATCATAGACCTAAATGCGAAAAGCCAAAACAGTAAAGGGTCCAGGAGAAAAGGCACCAGACAGGAGAATAGCTTTATGATCTTTGGATAGGCAGGGGATTTCTTACACAGGACACAAAAACCACTAACCACTTAAAAAAAAATTGCTAAATATGACAATTAAATTGAAGAATTTATGTTCATCAAAAATGAAAAGATTAACAAACCATTAGCAACACTTGTGTCAGAATATTCGACTCAAAGATAAAAAGGCAGACAACCCACTAAGAAAAAAATGTAGGCAAAAGACTACACAAAAGAAATACAGGCCAGGCACAGTGGCTCACGCCTGTAATCCTAGTACTCTGGGAGGCCGAGGCAGGAGGATCGCTTGAGGTCAGGAGTTGGAGATCAGCCTGAGGAAGAACGAGACCCCGTCTCTACTAAAAATAGAAAAATTAGCTGGGCATGCTGGAGCGCACCGATAGTCCCAGCTAATCAGGAAGCTGAAGTGAGAGGATCACTTGAGCACAAGAGTTTGAGGCTGCAGTGAGCTACGGTGATGCCACTGCACAGGTGACAGAGTGAGACCCTATCTCAAAAAAAAAAAAAAAAAAGGAAGATATACAAATGGCCAATGACATCAAGAAAACACAGATTAAAACAACAATGAAACACACTCACAAGATTGGCTAAAATTTAAAAAATACTAAACCCCTAAGGCAGGCAGAATTCTAAAGTGGTCTCCAAGATTTCCACCCCTCGAGTCCACACCCCGTACAATCCTCTTGAATGTAGGCAGAACTTGTGGGTATGAAGATGTCACTTCCGTGTTCAGGTTACTTCATACTGGAGGGATTTTGTAATTAAAGTCTCTAATCGGTTTAACTTTGAGTTGATCAAAAGGGAGTATACCCTGGGTTGACCTGACCTTGCCAGGTAAGCCCTTTAACAGACAGCTTAGGCCTGCCCTGAGCTTAGAGAGATTTTCCTGCTGGCCTTGAAGAAGCAAGCTGCCATGAGTTCTGCAGCTGCACAGAAATGAATTTGGCCAGCAATCATGTGAGCTCCATTAGAAGTGCACCCCAAGACCCCACAACCTCCTCATCCTCGTTCTGCCTTCCTACAGATCATTTTTCCATGATGATGGGCCAGGAGCTAGACTCTCAGGCCCCTGAGGACGGACCCTGTCTGTCAGTCTGTGTCATTGCCTATCCCAGCACCTTACACGGAGCCTGTTACGTTGCAAGAACTCAGCACATTTTAAGTTTATTTATTTAGGCATGTTCCTTGAAGGTGGAATCCAAAACCAATGGCCCCTAAATCCAACAAAAAGGTTTATGTGACACTCTGTGCTGTTATTACCTGTTTCTACACATGGAAGCATTGGTTGTATGTGGCTATCTCAAGTGCAATGCAGGATTTATGCGTTAACATTTTCATCTGAATTTTTTAAAAATCTCTTAGCTGGGCGCGGTGGCTCATGCCTGTAATCCTAGCACTCTGGGAGGCCAAGGTGTGTGGATCGCTCAAGTCAGGAGTTCGAGACCAGCCTGAGCAAGAGCGAGACCCTGTCTCTACTATAAATAGAAAGAAATTAATTGGCCAACTAAGAATATATGTAAAAAGAAAATTAGCCGGGCATGGTGGCACATACCTGTAGTCCCAGCTACT
>CAUYRT010016164.1:0-18993 GCA_963574885.1 Lepilemur ruficaudatus | reverse complement strand
ATATATTACCACTCAAGTTGACTTATCTTGTTACATTCAAAAACCTACTCTGTCAAAGTAGTCCAGAGAGTACATACATAGTGCTCCAACTGTATCTACGTACAACCAACACTCCATTTTAAGTGTACAATTAAATGATTCGAAGTGAATTTACCAAGGAGTACAGTTAATCACATGAATCAGTTTTTGAGGAATTCCTTTCCCCTATTGAGACCCCTAATTACACTCCCCAACTACTTTTCAAGCATATCCCACCCCTCCACAGTGATCCCCCACGTCCCTCAGCTTTGGGTCTACCCCCCAACCCCCAATTGCCCAGTGTTCACTCCCACCCTTTGAGCACCATAGTGTTAATCAATCAATACCAATTTGATGGTGAGTACAGGTGGAACCCATTCTTCAGGTCTTGTGTCACCTCACTTCGAATAATGGGCTCAAGCTTAATCCAGGATAATACAAGAGGTTCTAACTTACTGTCATTTCTTAAAATTGAGGAACATATTTTAAAAAACCAAAAGGCTGATATCAAAAACCACACTGGAGGAAATTCTACAGAGAAAATTATTTTTTTCCTATTGCTGCTGTAACAAAAAACTTGATGGCATTACATAAAAGAAATTCATTCTCTCACAGTTCTGGAGGACAGAAGTCTGAAATCAGTATTAATGGACTGGAATCAAGGTGTCAATAGGACCATACTTTTTTTTCCCCCAGGTTCTGGTGGCTGCTGACATTCCTTGGCTTCTGGATGCATCACTCCAGGCTCTGCTTCCCTTAGTCACATTGCCTCCTCCTCTTCTCTGTGTGTAAAATCTCCCTCTGCCTCTCACTTATAAAAACGCTTGTGATTGCATTTAAGGATCACCCAGATAATCCAGGATAATCTCTCATTTCCAGTATCCTTAACCACATCTGTAAAAGCACTTTTTTATTTTTTATTTTGCAATATAAGGTATCAATCCATGTTTCCATGAATTAAGATGTGGATATCTTTGGGAGAGAGCATTTTTATCTCAGAAAGCAATCAAGTTTCCTTAAAAATAATTTCAAAGTTAAAAACAAAGCATGGAAAGAATGGAGAGAAAAACTAAAGTTTTAAAGAGATTTAAGAGATACTAATGGATGTGGTGAGCATTGTATGGGGGAGGAGCACATCTCTAATCCTGGCTTGGGGGAGGAAAAGTCATAACATGTAACCAAAATATTTGTACCCCCATAATATCCTGAAATAAAAAAGAGATATTATGAATCTATATCAATATATGGAACTTGTTTAGATCCTGATTCAGACAATTACATTGTATAAAATAGAAGACTATTGGGAAAGTTGAACATCAGGGGTTATTTTCTGATAAGGAGAAATATTTCTCTATGAGATAATGGTACTACGATTTTTTTTTTTTTTTTATATTGAGTGTCACTTTGTTGCCTACGCTAGAGTGCCATGGCATCAGCAAAGCTCACAGAAATCTCAAACTCCTGAGCTAAAGCGATCCTTCTGCCTCAGTATCTCAAGTAGATGGGACTACAGACACATGCCACCGTGCCTGGCTAATTTTTTCTGTATATTTTTAGTTGTCCAGCTAATTTCTTTCTATTATCAGTAGAGACAGGGTCTTGCTCTTGCTCAGGCTGGTCTCGAACTCCTGAGCTCAATGATCCACCTGCCTCATCCTCCCAAAGTGCTAGGATTACAGGCATGAGCAGCCACACCAGGCCTATGGTAAATTTTAATGAACGGATTCTTAGCTTCTGGAAATATATGATGGAATATTTAGTTACAAAGGAAAGGATATGATACTTCCATAATAAAGGCAAAGTTTTAAGAAAACACCTATCAAAAAGCTTGGGACATAGTAGGAGCTAAATCACAGTGGCTGTTATTATGAAAGTTACTGTGTGGCCAAGTTTGCATTGAATGAGTTCAATATTTGATGGAAAGAGAATTATATTTTACTAAGTAATGGATTTTGATGTTTCTTTAATATTGACATTTATTTTCTTAATGATATAATATTACAACTTCTCTATGATCTAGGTATTGATCTATCACAAATAGTGAGATAGTCGAATAGTGCTTGATCATTTATGTACAGTCATCCCCCAGTATCCTCAGGGAATTGGGTCCAGGACCCACGCAGATACCAAAATCTGCAGATGCTCAAGTGCCTTATATAAAAGGGCATAGTATTTGCATATAACCTATGCACATCTTCTCTTATACATTAAGTCTTATTTAGTTTACTTATAATACCTAATACTATGTAAATGTCCTGCAAAAAGTCATTTTACTATATTGTTTTTTAAATTGTATTATTTTTTGGATGTATAACATACAAACATTTTCTCCCATTCTGTGTAGGTTGTCTATTTGTTCTAATGATAGTTTTCTTGGCTGTGCAGAAGCTTTTTAATTTGATCAGTTACATTTATTTATTTTTGTTGTTGCTATGATCGCTTTGGGGGTCTTATTCATAAATTCTTTGCCTAGGCTGATCTAGAATCTATATAGAACTCAGAAAAATTGGCAAGAAAAAATAAAACAACCCCTTTTTAATAAAAGTGGGCACAGGACATGAACAGAAACTTTCCAAAAGAAGACAGACTAATGGCCAAAAAACATAGGAAAAAATTTTCAACATCTCTAATCATCAGGGAAATGCAAATGAAAACCATGAGATATCACTTATCTCTAGTGAGAATGGCGTTTATCAAAATGTCCCAAAGCAATAAATGTTGGCATAGATGCAGAGAGATAGGAACACTCATACACTGTTGGTGGAACTGCAAACTAGTATAACCTCTGTGGAAAGTAGTATGGAGATACCTCAAAGAACTAAAAGTAGAACTACCATTTAATCCAGCAATTCTACTATCCGACATTTACCCAGAGGGAGGAAAAAAAAGACATTCTGTAAAAAAGACGTCTGCACTCAAATGTTTACAGCAGCACAATTCACAATTGCAAAGATGTGGAAACAACCCAAGTGCCCATTAATACATGAGTGAATTAATAAAATGTGGTATATGTATGCCATGAAGCACTACTCAACCATAAAATATGATGAACTACCTCTTGTATTATCCTGGATGGAGCCCATTCTTCTAAGTGAAATATCACAAGAATAGAAAAACAAACACCACATGTAGTAGTCACCATTAAATTGGTGCTAATCGATCAAAACTTATGTGCACATATGGAAGTAACATTTAATGGGTGTCGGACAGGTGGGGCAGAGGAGGGGATGAGCAAACTCACACCTAACAGGTGCGGTGCACACTTGTAGCTCTGACTCGGGCAGTGTAAAGGCAATTTATGTAACCAAAGTGTTTGTACACCCATAATACTGAAAATTTTTATAATTGTATTATTTTTATTTTGTTCCAAATATTTTTGATTTGTGCTTGGTTGAATCTGAGGATGCAGAACCCATGGATACAGAGGGCTGAGCATGTATACATAAACACATAGACACATAATACACACACATACACACACACACACACACACACACACACACACACAGGTTGAGTGTCCCTAATCCAAAAATTCAAAATCCAAAAAGCTCCAAAACGTTTTGAGTGCCAATAAGATGCCACAAATGGAAAATTCCACACCTTATCTCATGCGATGAGTTGCAGTCAAAATGCAGTCAAAACGTTTCATGCACAAATTATTAAAAATCTTGTATAAAATTACCTTTATGCTGTGAGTTTAAAGTGTATATGAAACATAAATGAATTTTGTGCTTAGACTTTTGTCCTATCCCCAAGATATCTTGTTACTTCTATGCAAATATTCCAAAATCCAAAATCCAAAACACTTCTGTTCTTAAGTATTCCAGATAAGAAATCTCAGCCAACCTGTTTTATATATATGCATGTTTTAAAAAATATATACATATATATGTGTGCATATATATACACACATATATGTGTGTGTATACATATATATATATAGAGAGAAAGAGAGACTATTAGGGAACTCCAGAGAGACAGAACCAGTAGGATATATATATGTAGAAAGGGATTTACTATAAAGAATGGCTCATGTGATTATGGAGGCTGAGAAGTTTGAAGAGCTGCAGTTGGCAACCTGGAGATCCAAGATAGACAATTATATAGTTCCTGTATGAAAGTCAGCAGGCTGGAGGCCCAGAAAGAGTCAATATTTAATTTTGGGTTTGAAGGCAGGAAAAAAAAAATGATGTCCCAGCTCAATGGAGTCAAGCAGCATGAGTTCCCTCATATTGATCCTTTTTTCTCCATTCATTTCTTCAATTGATTGAATGAGGTCCACTCACAGTAGGCATAGAAATCTACTTTACTTAGTCTTCTTATTTAAATATTAACCTCATCTAAAAGCACCCTTACAGAAACACACAGAGTGTTTGACCAAATATCTGGGCACCTCATGGCCCAGTCAAGTTGATACATAGAACTAGCCATCACAGTATATATTATATACTTATTATATGTGCATATATCCACGTATTATTTATGGATATGCATATTTATGTATATAGATTGCATATTTTATAGATACATATTTTTTCTTAATTTCTGTTTTAGGTCAGATTCCTCTTGGAACCAGACTCAAATATGTTTCTTTGTGGCCATGGGGAGGAGCCGAGAGAAAAATGCCAGTGCAAGAGTTGTGGGTGAAATAAGGGTCTTCACTACTTGTCCATGGAGATTACCTGCATCAGTGGCCAAATACCATTTACCTGAGGCTGTAATAATCTAATCTAAAGAGATATTTCATCCAGCACAGAAGCCATAATTGAGGTTATTACTTGGTTGAGTTTGTGATAGTCCACTTTCATCTGCCAGCCTACATATAATTTTGTAGGGTCTAAAAATAGATGGAAATATGATTATGGATTACTACCCCTGTTTCTCTGGGGTCTTTTAATATGGTACTAATTTCTGCCTTTCCCTCTGAGATTCAATATTGTTTTGGATTTACTATGTCAGCTAGCAGTGGGAGGAGTGTGGTGTTGAGTATTTCAGAGACTGACACTGGTCTTCTGCAGAATGATAGCTCTTATCTCCAAGCCAAAGCCTCAAATGGGATTTTTGGAAGCTCCGAAGTATATGCATTCCAATTACACACTCAGGAACTAGAAAAATTACCACCAGATAGATCTTTGGACCCAGTGATGTATATATGGGCCACAACTTCATTTACTATTTGGTCCCTTAAGTTCCCACTCTGAAAGGGGGGCCATAATGACATTTTAGGTCCCTTAGTATAAATGCTAACTTGGACTCCATGTCTCAAGATATTACCTTTTCCACAATGTGCAGTTACTCATGTGAATGGTTATAGGTTACTTTCTGGGGGGCAGCGGGGGGAGATTGTGAGATTCATCATTTTATACCCTTACCATGGTGTTGGCAGGATCTTTCCTTATGAGAAGCTGGCCTCTTTTTCAGTTAATAAGTTCCAGAGTCTGTGAAGTGACTATAATCTAGAACCTGGGCAAGAGACCATGATTTTTAATTGGGTGAGCTGCCCTCAGCCTCTTCATCATCTATTCTTAATTTGTTTTGGTTGTATAAATTAAGCAGTATCCTTGTTGACTGCCCATTTATCTTGCTCCCAGAGACACTGTATTCTATTAGTCATATTTATAGCTTTCTGTGGATCAGGCCCCTCTGACTGTCTGATGAAATCTGATTTTTATGCTTTTTTTGGTAATTGTCCCTGCGTGGCTTCTACCGTTTAATTGCTGCCACCTGGCTTCTATTTATCTGGAATCCTCTTTGCTGTCAGGAAACAGGTATCTATAACATCATCTCCTGCTATCAACCCCATCCTAGAGAGTACAGCCAATGAAATGAACACACCCTAAGGTAATCCTCAATGTGTCGCATGCCCCTGTATAACCTCCTCCCCTTGAGTCTGGGCAGAACCTGCCACTTGCTTCTAGCCAATGTAATATGGCAGAGGTGATAGGATGTCACTCTCTTGATTAGGTCACATTCCATAAGACTCTGTAGACTGGAGTGACAGTTTCTTCTGCTAGCCTTAACGAAGCAAAGAGCCATGTTGTGCACACCCATGAAAAGGGCCACATGACAGGAAACTGTGGGCAGCCTCTATAGCCTGAGGACAGCTTCAAGTTAACAGCCAGTAAGAATCCAGGGATCTCAGTTCTACAAAAAAAAAAAAAAATGGATTCTGCCAACAACCATGGAAGATTAGGAAGAGAACTCTGAGCCCCAGGAAGGAATACAGGTGGACCAGCACCTTGACTGTGGCCTTGTGAGAGATCCTGAAGGAGAGGACTTGTTGAAGCCATACCTTGACTCCTGACCATGGAAACTGTAATATAATAAACGTATGCTGTTTTAAGCAATAAGTTGGTGGTAATTTGGTATACAGCAATATAAAAGTAGCACAGCTGCCTACTGAGTTTTTCAAAATTGCTAGTTCCTTTGTTACCAGTACATTCCATACTGCTTTGGTAAATGGATTATCCTCTGGACCTGCCTGCAGAATATGATGAGCTGTTGAGTTTTCTGTCCTTATATAGTAAATCCGCTGTAGCATGCCTACTCCTCTGAGCTTTTTTATTCTTTCCACCTCCATTTACCATGGCATTTATTTTACACTCAGAGTAGGCACTTTTAGCAAGTTCCCAGGAGCCATCCTAGTAGTGTATTGTCTCTCCCCCATGGGCCTTTGCTAGGTTGTTAAATCCTTAATCATGAGCTATTTCTCCCATATTGATAAATTCAGCCCTTCCAACTATATTCTTCCCCTCTTGATTCAGCATCTTCAGGGTTTAGCCCCACATATACCCTTCTGCTAGGTCCTGCAGTGCATTCAATGTATGCTCCCTTTCCCTCCCTTGGCAAGCCCAGTACATTCCTCAGCGAAGTTATGTTGTGACTTCCCCTTAGTTATTCGTCTGCTGGCCAGAAGGGAAGTGGAGATTGACTGTGAGGGGATCCAGAATTATTTTGCAAGGCAGAGCCTGTTCATTGTTTTCTTGCAAGGGGTGAATGCTACTTTAGCAGAAAGCAGTGAGCCACTTTTGCAGGCCCACTTGGCTCAAGGGAACCTGAGGAATCAAGAATTTGATGTATATTGACAAATATATCCCCATTCCAAAATTCAGAGTTTTTTTCCTTCCCTTTGACTGTCTTGTCTGCGACATGGGCTTACGGATTCAAATGTGTGGAGCTCTAATACTCTTATAATTAAGTCCTGAGCCATATCTTCAGCTTTTTCTACCCATCAGCTGCAGAAGTTTAGAGTCTCTTTATATGCTGCCAAGGAATCCCTCATATTTTTCAATTTTACCTTAAATTGGTGATTTGTCACCCTAAGCCTTTCATTGTTTTTCTCCAGTGCATCAGTAATACCAATGGATGCCATCCAATTTCATATTGCTTATAATTACTACTCAACTCAAACCTTACAAAGGACTGAGGTACTGGGGAAACCATTGTAATCTTTTTCATCCCATGTCCCATTCCAGTTTACCACTAGTTGATATTTTAACAATTGCACTGCTACATCATGCCAATGGCTTATTAGTACTCCAACTACTACCAGAGATGAGACCCTCCGATCTATCTCGCCAATGAGTGATACAGTTCCAAATCCCATATTTGAGATTACTTCTTATGACTATCCCAGTATCAATTTTGTTAGGTCAGGTTTCCCTGGGAAAAAAATAGTTTTATATTAATAAAACCGGTTTATTGAAAAGTGATCCCAAGAGCAGTACCTTTAAAGAAACGAGGGAAGCAAAATGAGCAGATGGAAAATTTAAACCTAGATATGGTTGTAATCAGGCTTCAGGCTATCCCACAGAGACCTCTGGAGATGGAATTGTCCATCAGAATTGTCCTGAATTGAGGCAAGAGGATCAAGTCTTTGTCCCCCTCAACACACTGACCAGTCGTTTGATGCAGACTGTTGCCAGTGAAGGGGTGTAACTTTGGGCGGTGTGGCTTCTTTAGTCCAAGGGTAAGTCCCAAAGGGACACTCAGATGTGAGCCATTAGCAGCCACCAGAAAATAGGTTAAAGAGTGTCTTGGTCCTGATGAAGATATCTGGATGGAGCACTGCATCATGTACTCCAATTTCTAAAGAGGTTAGTAGTCTGTGATTATATATTGTATTGCAGGTAAAGATTTTTTCTCTTCAAACCCATTATTTCTTATAGTACACTTTAAACAGAATGAACCATTTAACAGTATTTTTCTCAGTCAATAAATATTTATGGAATGCCTGCTATGCCAGGCACTATGATAGGCACTGTGGATGCAGCCATCGACACTCTGCAATTGAGGAATAAAACCATCCCCTTCAGTCTCACCAGATGGAAACAGGGAATTAGAATCATTTTGACTTAGAATTTAGTTAATATAAACACTACATTGGGAGATTCAGATGCATCTTTCTGTAGTTAAGGGAAGGGACATAAAAAAGTGTATGGCTCAGTCAATACCAATTTGATGGCGAGTACAAGTGGGGCTCATTCTTCGGGTCTTGTGTCACTTCACTTCGAATAATGGGCTCAAGCTTAATCCAGGATAATACAAGAGGTTCTAACTCACTGTCATTTCTTAAAATTGAGTTTTTTATTTCTTAACCTTTAAAATATTTTTTAATTTGACATAATTTCAGAAAATATTGTAACAATAGTATAAAGAATTTTCAGAACAGAATGCATCCAGATTCTCTAAATTACTATATTTGCTTTATCCTCTCTCTCTCTCTCTCTCTCTTTCGCTTTCTCTGTCCTTCCTGCTCTTAATATCTATCAGTTTATATATAATTTTTGTCAACTATTTAAGAATAAGTTACTGATACTATATGATGTTCTTTATTGCCACATACTTCAGAGTATATTTTATAAAAACAAGGAATTTTCTTATATAACCATAGTATCATCAAAATCAGGAAATTAACATTGATATGATACCATTTATCTAATCTATAGATCCCATTTGGACTTTGCCACTTGTCCCAATAGCATCCTTTATAGCAAAAGAAAATCTAAGATCATGCATTGCATTCAGATTAAAGATTAGTCTTCTTTAATCTGGAAGAGTACCTGAGTCTTTTTTTGTATTTTGTGACATGAACATTTGTGAAGAGTATAAGCCTGTTATTCTGTAGAATGTCTTAGTGTCTGGGCTTGTCTAATGATGTTTCCTCATTAGGTTTAGATCATGCACTTTTGGCAAGAATACCACATAAAGTGACACTGAATTCTTCTCAGTGCATCCTATCAAATATATATTCTCTAATTTTCAACCTTTTCCTCATAAAGAAAACATGGCTTCTTTTTTAAACATACAGTCTGAGAATCTTTTAACCAGAGACTTTAGTCTATTATACTAATTGTGATCACTAATATATTTATATTTATTACTTTGATGATATTTCATGCTTTCCATTTATCCTGCTTTTCCTATGCTTTTTTCACCTTCTGCCTTATTTTGGGTTGATGGAGTTTTCTCTGCTCTTTCTTATTCATTTTAATGGCTACTCCTGACCTTTTAAAATACAGATGTCACTTAAATCATAGAGTTAATATACATCTCAACCCTCTTCTCAGAAAAGGCTCTTAAAATCATTTAATCCAACAACCCCTCCCATTTTATATGTTTTTGTTGCCTAGTACTTTCTTTTACCTGAAAAACTAGACATTTGAATTACTGTTGTTTTTAGTCACTTACTCGTTTGAGTTCACCATTCCTTTCTGCATCTCAGTCTTTTTTTCTTCCTAAAATATATTATTTAGAAAAAGTTCCTTTAAGGTGACTCTGGTGGTAGTGCACTCTCAGTTTTTGTTTGTCAAAAAAGATATTTATTTTGCTTTTATTCGTGACTGATGGCTTTAATTGATTGACAGTTATTTTTCTCCCAGATATTGAAGATCATATTCCATTGTCTTTGAGTTTCTGTATTGTCATTAAAATTTCTACTATCATTTTTTTTATGTGCATGTAGAGGATATCTTCCTTTTCTTCCTCTGGTTGCCTTCAGGATTATAAGATTTCTTTTTGAAGTCCTTCAGATTCACTCTGATGTGTTTAGATGTCGTACTATCATATTTTATCAATTTGAGACACGCATTTTTCCATGTTTCATCAAATCTGAGATGTGGATATGTCTTACAACCTATGGCATTTTATAGCCACTGTTGAACAGGCTACAACAATTTCATGACCTAAGTATATGTGACCTTGACTATAGCTGTTTATACTATTATCATTTCATTTGTTGGTACTACTTGTTTTGGATTTAATCACCCACTGTTCAAGTGTATTTTGAAAGATTACACCATTATTTGGCATTGAAGTGAAACATTACTGTGTATTCAAAAAAGCATGGAAATAGAGTGGCAAAGAAATAAGTTTTTCGTTGGAAGGATGACTGCAATTCCACCCCTTTTTGCTAATTAACAATCAAATACCTTCAAAGGAAAATAACCATATATTGGTGAAACTGTGTTACATTTTGTTACTGAGATAGGTTCACAGAGGTTGCTTATCACATGTCAAACAATGCAACTGAAGGCAGGAGAAATTGAACAAACCCTTTGGAATACATGAAAGAAATTTCAAAATAACAAGAAGCTGTGTGAACAAATCATGTTATACCTCCTTTATCTTACAATATCAAAACATACAGAATGTGTATCAGTAGTTTGGAAGAAAATCCCAAGGACAGTAATGGAGCTCACTTTTAGGATATATCACATTAATGTTCATAATACCACAGAAGACAATATTGTGTGAAAAGCATGGACATTATTAATGGAAAAGTGATTCTGAAGTTTAACTCTAAATGTGAACACTTTCCTTTATATTTTATTGTGGTATAATTAAGATACAGTAAAATGCATAATATTAACTGTACAGTTCAATAATTTTTTTGTCTGAGTACTTTCATGTGAACATCACCCAGATCAAGATATAAAACATTTCTATCACCCCAGAAAGTCCCCTTGTGCTCTTTCCCATCAGTACCTTCCCCTAACCCACAGGTATTCTAACTTCTATACCTATGGATTAATTTTGCCTGATTTTGAACTTTATGTAATCTATATATATTAATATAAAAAGTATGTACTCTTGTGTACTTATCATAATGTCTTGATATTTCATCCATTTTGTTACGTGTATCAGTTTTTTTAATTGCTGAAGTATATTCCATTGTATAAATATAATACAATTTGCTTACTTATTTTTCTGTTCACAGATATAGTAGTTATTTGCAATTTTTGGCTTTTACAAATAAAACTGCTATGAATATTTTTGTAGTCTTTTATTTATATATTTCTTTGGGTGGACATATGCCCTCTTTTCTGTTAGGTAAATACATAGGAGTGTCATTACTGAGCCATAGGGTAGGTGGATATCTAAATTAATTAGAAACTACCAGTTTTATGAAGTGATTGTACCATTTTACATTCCCACCAGCAATAGAGAGTTCTAATTGTTCTACATTCCTGCCAACATTTGGCATTGTCAGTCTTTATAATTTTAGCAATTCTGTGATTCTCATTGTGGTTTTAATTTACATTTCCTTGATGATTAATGATGTTGAACATCTTTTCAAGCATCTTTTCATCTTTTATGAAGTATCAGTTCCAGTCTATTGCCCATTTAAAAAAATTGCTTTGTTTATCTTTTTATCATTCTAAATTCAGATCCTTTAATGTATGTATTGAGTGTTTTTTCCTACATGGCTTGCCTTTTCCCTTTCTTAACAGAGTGTTTGATATGTAGAAGCTTTAGATTTTTTTTTTTTTTTTTTTGAGACAGAGTCTCACTGTGTTGCCCTGGCTAGAGTGCCGTGGCATCATCCTAGCTCACAGCAACCTCAAACTCCTGGGCTCAAGCAATCCTTCTGCCTCAGCCTCCCAAGTAGATGGGACTATAAGCATGCACCACCATGCCCGGTTAATTTTTTCTACATATTTTTAGTTGTCCAATTAATTTCTTTTTATTTTTAGTAGAGATGGGGTCTTGCTCTTGCTCAGGCTGGTTTTGAACTCGTGACCTTGAGCGATCCGCCCGCCTTGGCCTCCCAAAGTGCTAGGATTACAGGCGTGAGCCACCGCGCCCGGCCAGAAGCTTTAAATTTTAATGAAGTACAATTTATCCATTTGTTTTCTTTTATTATAGTGTCTTCTGGGTCCTATCCCAATATCATGACTATGTTTGCCTATATTTTCTTCCAGAAAGTACAGTTTTACCATTCTATTTAGGTCTGTGATCCCTCTTTAATTAAATTTGTGTATGCTGTGATGTAGGAGATCATGGTTCCTTTTTCAAACATAGGAATATATATTTTCTTTATCATCTTTTATTGAAAAGGACCTTCTTTTCCCACTGTATTGACTTTGTGTCATTGTTGAAGTTGAGTGAGAATCAAATGGGTCTTTTTCTCCACCCCCTGTTTTGTTCCATCTCGTTATCTACCATAATGCCAAACCACACCCTAGGTAACTACTCTTCCATGAGAGTAAGTGGAGATATTTTGGAAGTTCAATAAATTTATTTTGCCTAGCTTTTCATGTATGCATAAGAATATTTGGTTTAAAAAAAGTCTGGTTAAGTAACTCTAAAAGAGCTCTTTTAGTAATAATGAAATAAAAATTTTAAGTGATAGGTTATGCTACTATAGGTTAATCTTATTTCCCTCAAAGTGTTGTATAAAATAGTTATAAGATAATAACAGATTTGATATAATATGGTAATTGTATTAACATACCTGATATTTGTGTTTTCTGAATGTGCAGATTCACATCTTTTATTAATTATGGGAACATTCTGAGTCTTTATATTTTCATATATTGTATTTTCTCTCTTTCTACATCTTAAACACCTACTGGATGTAGTATGGACCTTGTCATTTTATCCTTTGTTTATTAATCCCTCTTTTATAATCTTCATCGTTCTTATTTCTCTCTGTTGCATTTCTACGTTCTTATTAATTCTTTGGTTCTACCTTTGAATGCACTTTCTCCTCAGTTTGATCTGATTTTCAGTCCATCCATTAAGTTTTTGATAATCACCATACTTTTTTGTTTCTAAAAGCTCTGTATGAACTTTTTTCATAAATGCTCAGATTTCTTTATTTCTAGTACAGTTATAACTCAGAGATATTGTGGGTTCATTTCCAGACCACAGCAATAAGGCAAATATTGCTGAAATACGAAATTTTACTTTCTCAGTGCATATAAAAGTTAGGTTTACATTACACTGTAGTCTACTGAATGTGCAATAGCATTATGTCTGAAAGAATAATGTACATAACTTAATTAAAAAATAGTTTAGTGCTAAACAGTGCTAACGATTATCTGAGCCTTCAGTAAGTTATAATCATTTTGCTGGTGGAGGAAGTGTCTTGCCTTGATGTTGATGGTGGTTGCTGAAGGTGGGGTTGGCTATGGAAATTTCTTAAAATAACACAATAATGAGGTTTCTTGCATTGATTGGTTTCTTTTTATTTCAAAAAATTTAGGGGGTGTAAGTATTTTTGGTTATGTGCATGAATTGTATCATGTTGAAGTCAGGGCTTTCAGTGTACCTATCACCAGAATAGTGTACATTGTATTCTGTAGGTAAGTTTTTATCCCTTACCCTCTCCCATCCTCCTCCCTTCTTAATTTCCAATGTCCATTATTGCTCTTTATGACCATATATATCCTTTGTTTAACTCCCATTTCTAAGTGAGAACGTGTGGGTGGTATCTGTTTATCCCTTCCTGAGATACTTCACTTAGGATAATGATCTCCAGTTCTACCCAAGTTGCTGCAAAAGACATTATTTCATTCCTTTTTATGACTGAGTAGTACTCCATGGCGTGTGTGTGTGTGTGTGTGTGTGTGTGTGTGTGTGTGTATGTTTTCTTTATCCACTCATCAGTTGATGGGCACTTAGGTTGATTCAATATCTTTGAAATTATGAATTATGCTGTGAACATTCAGGTGCAGGTGTCTTTTTGATAAAATGACTTCTTTTCCTTTGTATAGATACCGAGTAGTGGGGTTGCCAGATTGAATGGTAGGTCTACTTTTAGTTCTCTGAGGAATTTCCATACTGCTTTCCATAGTGGTTGTACAAAGTTTACATTCCCACCAACAGTCTACAAGCATTCCCTTTCCGCCACAGCCACACCAATGTCTTTTGTTTTTTGACTTTTTAATAATGGCCATTCTGACAGGGGTAATGTAGTATCTCTTTGTGGTTTTAATTTGCATTTCCCTGATAATTACTTGATGTTGAGCATTTTTCCTATTTGTTGGTCATTTGTCTATCTTCTTTTGAGAAGAATCTGTTCATGTCTTTTGTTCACTTTTTAATGGGATTATTTGTTTTTTCTTGCTTATTTGTTTGAGTTCTTTGTAGATTCTGGATATTAGCCCTTTGTCAAATGTATAGTTTGCAAATATTTTCTCCCATTCTGTAGATTGTCTGTTTACTCTGTTGATTATTTTCTTTGCTGTGCAGAAACTTTCTAGTTTAATTAAGTCCCATTAATTGATTTTTGTTGTTACTGAATTTGCTTTTGGGGTCTTACTCATAAATTCTTTGCCAGCCAATGTCTAGAGGAGTTTTTACTACATTTTTTAGAATGTTTATGGTTTCAAATCTTACATTTAAGTCTTTACTCAATCTTGAGTTAATTTTTGTATGTGGTGAGAGATAGGGATTCAGTTTCATTCTTCTGCATGTGGCTATACAGTTTTCCAAGTACCATTTATTGAATAGGGATTTTTTTTTACCTAGCATATGTTTTTGTCTTCTTTGTCAAAAATCAGCTGGTGGTGACTATATTGTTTTATTTCAGGGTTCTCTATTTCGTTCCATTGGTCTATGTGTCTACCTTTATGTGAGTACCATGCTGTTTTGTTTACTAGAGCTTTGTGGTATAATTTGAAGTCAGGTAATGCCTCTAGATTTGTTCTTTTTGTTTAGAATTGCTTTGACTATTTGGGTCTTTTTTGGTTCCATATGAAGTTTAGGATTATTTTTTCTAGATCTGTGAGAAATTACATTGGAATTTTGATGGGAATTGCATTGAATCTGTAAATCACTTTGGGTAGTATGGACATTTTAATGGGGTTGATTTTTCTAATCTATGAGCAGGGGATCTTTTTCCATTTGTTTGTGTCATCTATGATTTCTTTCATCAGTGTTTTGTAGTTCTCCTTGTAGAGATTTTCACCTCCTTGGTTAAGTGTATTCCTTGGCATTTTATTTTCTTTGTAACTACTATAAATGATATTGAATGCTTAATTTGAGTCTCAGCTTGGCTATTATTAGTATATAAAAATACTATTTATTTGTGTACATTGATTTTACAACCTGAAACGTTACTGAATTTATCAATCATAGGAGTCTTTTGGTGGGTTTTTAAGGATTTTCTAGGTATAAGATCATATTGTTGGCAAACAGAAATAGTTTGACCTTCTCTTTCCTGATTTGGATTCCCTATGTTTCTTTCTCTTGTCTGATTGCTCTGGCTAAGACTTCTGGTACTATGTTGAATAGAAATGGTTACAGTGGAGACTCTTGTCTTGTTCCAGTGCTTAGGGGAAATGCTTTCAACTTTTCCCCATTAAGTGTGATGTTGGCCATGGATTTGTCATACATGGCTTTTATTATTTTGAGGTATGTTCCTTTTGTTTTTGAAACAGAGTCTCACTCTGTTGCCCTGGCTAGAGTGCTGTGGTGTCTGCCTAGCTCACAGCAACCTCAAACTCCTGGGCTCATGCTATCCTGTTGCCTGAGCCTCCTGAGTAGCTGGGACTACAGGCATGTGCCACCATGCCAGGCTAATTTTTTCTATTTTTGGTAGAGACAAGGTCTCGCTCTTTCTCAGGCTGGTCTTGAACTCCTGAGCTCAAATGATCTGCCCGCCTCGGCATCCCAGAGTGCTAGGATTACAGGCATGAGCTACCGTGCCCGGCGGTATGTTCCTTCTATACCTATTTTTATTGAGTGTTTTTATCATGAAGGTGGTGCTGGATTTTATTGAATGCTTTTTCTGCATCTATTGAGATGATCATATGGTCTTTGTGTTTATTTCTATTTGTGTGGTGAATAACATTTATCGATTTGCATGTACTTAACCATCCTTCCATCCCTGGGATGAATCCCACTTGATCATGGTGGATTATTTTCTTGATGTGCTGCCAAATTCTGTTTGCTAGTCTTTTGTTGAGGATTTTTGTATCTGTGTTAATAAGGGATATTGGTCTGTGGTTTCCTTTTTTTGTTATGTCCTTTCCTGGCTTTTGTATCAGGGTGATACTGACTTTACAAAATGAGTTAGGCAGGATTCCTTCCTTTTCAATGTTATGGAACAGTTTCAGTAGAATGGGTGCCATTTTTCTGCAGGTCTGGTGGTATTCAACTGTGAGTCCGTCTGGTTCGGGGCTTCTTTTTTGGGAGAGTTTTTATTGATGTTTTCAATCTTGATACTCATTATTAGTCTTTTCAGGATTTTTATTTCTTCCTGATTTAATCTTGGGAGGTTGCATGTTTCCAAAAATTTGTCCATTTCCTCTAGATTTTCTAGTTTGTGTGCATAGAGGTTTTCATAATAGTCATGGATGATATTTTGTATTTCTGTTGTATCAGTTGTATTGGCTTCTTTTTCATTTCTGATTGAGCTTATTTGAGTCCTTTCTCTTCTATTTCTGGTTAGTCTAGCTAGAGGTCTATCGATTTTGTTTATCATTTTGAAGAACCAACTTTTTGTTTCCCTGATCCTATGTATTGTTTTGGGTTTTTTTTTTTTGTTTGTTTATTTGTTTGTTTCCATTTTGTTTAGTTCTGCTCTGAGCTTTGTTATTTCTTTTCTTCTGCTGGCTTGGGTTTGGTTTGTTCTCTTTCTAGTTCATTGACATGTGACATTAGATTGTTAATTTGTGATTTTTCTGTCTTTTTGGTGTAAGCCATCAAGGCTATGAACTTCCCTTCTAATGCTGCTTTTTCTGTACCCCATAGATTTTTGGATGCTTGTGTCATGTTTATTGTTCAGTTTGAAAAATCTTTTGATTTCCTTCTTAATTTTGTCATTGACCCAAGAATCTTTGAACACCAGGTGGTTTAATTTCTACAACTTTATATGGATTTGAGAGTTCCTCTTGGAATTGATGTCTAGTTTTATTCCACTGTGATCTGAGAAGATATATGGAATGATTTTGATTTTTCTGAATTTGTTGAGACTTGTTTTGTGGCCTAGCATATGATTTATCTTGGAAGATGTCCCATGTGCTGATGAGAAGAAGTTCTACAATTTTGGGGTAGACTGCTCTGTAGATGTCTGTTAGGTCCATTTGTTCTGGAGTCTTATTTAAGTCCAATATTTCTTTGTTGATCTTCTGTCTCAATGATCTGTCTAGTTCTGTCAATGGAGTGTTGATGTCTCTACCATTGGTGCCATTTATTTCTTTGCTGAGATCTAATAGAATTTGTTTTATGAATCTGGAAGTTCCTATGTTAGGTGCATATATATTTATGATTGTTATGTCTTCTTGCTGAATTACTCTCTTTATCATTACATAATTTATCTTTTTGTTATCATTGTTGATTTAAAATCCATTTTTATCTGACGTGAGTATAGATACTCCTGTTCGCTTTTAGTTTCCATTTGCATGGGATATTTTTCTCCACCTCTTTACCTTGAGTCTGTGAGAACCCTTGTGATTTAGATGGTTTTCTTGGAGACACCTTGTACTTGGAGACACCTTATACTTTCTTGGAGACACCATTTTTATCTGACGTGAGTATAGATACTCCTGTTCACTTTTAGTTTCCATTTGCATGGGATATTTTTCTCCACCTCTTTACCTTGAGTCTGTGAGAACCCTTGTGATTTAGATGGTTTTCTTGGAGACACCTTATACTTGGGGCGTGTTTTTTCATCCATTCAGCCGGTCTTTATCTTTTAAATGGATCATTAAGACTTTATGTTTAATGTTAGTATTGATAGGTGAGATACTGTTCTGTTCATCATGTTGAATGATACCTAGTTACTTTGTTTTTTCCCTTGAGTTCCTGTTTTGTCAGAGTTGTGAGCTTTAACTTTTGGGTGTTTTTACACTGGTGGGTGTTGATTATTCTGTTCCATGTGTAGATCACTTATATAGTGGTGACAAATTCCCTTAATGTTTGTTTGTCTGGGAAAGACTTTATTTATCCATCATTTATGAAACTCTGTCTTATAGGATAAAAAATTCTTGGCTGGCAGTTATTCTCTTTAAGAAGACTAAAAATGGAACCCCAGTCCCTTCTGGTTTGAAGGGTCTCTGGTGAAAGATATATGTTAGTCTGATGGGTTCTCCTTTGTAAGTAACTTGTTGCTTTCATCTTGTAGCTTGTATCATTTTCTTCTTCTCTTTGACTTTGGTCAGGCTGGTAACTATATGTTTTGGTGGTGTTCTCTTTGTTATGAATCTTCCAGGTGTTCGATGCCCATCTTGTATCTGGATATCTAGATCTCTAGCAATATGAGAGAAGTTGTCCTCAATTATTCTCTCAAATAGGTTTTCCATGCTTATTTCCTTTTCTTTTTTCTCCTCAGGGATACCTATGATTCTTATGTTAGCTCACTTTGCATAATCCCATTATTTCTTGCAGTGATTGTTCATTCTTTTTTCTACATTTTTAACTGACTGGCTTACTTTGAAATCCTTGTCTTTAAGCTCTGAGATTCTTTCTTCTGCTTAGTCTAGGCTGTTGTTAAACCTTTCTGCTGTATTTTGAAATTCCCTAAATGACTCTTTCATTTCTTTAAGTTCTGTTATCTCTTTTCTAATATTATTTCTCTCTTCAGTGGATTTTTTGTTCATGTCCTGAATTATTTTTTGGTTTCTTTGATATGGTTTTCTACCACCTCCTCAATTCCATTCATCTTACTTGCCATCCGTAATCTAAATTCCACATCTGTCATTCAACAATTTCCTTTTGGTTGGAGTTCATTACTGGAGAACTATT
>CAUYRT010016161.1:0-19821 GCA_963574885.1 Lepilemur ruficaudatus | reverse complement strand
TCCCTTGGTGACATCACCATACAGAAGAGTGAGGTGTGCATTACTAAACTGCCTACTAGACAGTGGGATAAGTACAAAAGAGGCTTCACTTCATTAGACAGAGAATGCAATGAGAGCTCAAGATGTGGAGAGAATGCTATTTCCATCACTCTGATCACGAGAAAGGAAAAATGAGGATAGGACAATAATGAATTTAGAATTCAGAATTCAGAGTTCTAATTCATTTGTTTATCTTGCAAACTCAGGTAAACTTGAGCATGTTTGATATGTCCAAGAAGGGACGGCAGTAGCAAGCCACTGTCCAGGATGCAGCAACCATTAGCTGCTTTTCTGCCTAATACCTGAGTAAGCTAGAGGAACAAAGCCAAGGAAAAGCATAGTTCCTAATTTTTCCTAGCCCATACCAACTGGGTCCTCCAATTAAATACTTATATCCAGAGGTGCATTTTTATTAAGCATATAAGAGAAAAGAAGGTGGTACTAGTCCCTAGTACCTATTGTTTTTCAGCTCATACATTTTATCCCCCAAATAAATACTCTTATCATTTGGACACATGCCCTTGTGAACAATGCCATTGCTATACTAGACAATGTCTTTGTGTAATTAAGAAAAACGTGCCCCTTCCTCTGGAAGATGCAGCTCTACTCCAGAGAAGCATTGATTATCAGAATATGAGTGGGATTTCAGCCCCCATTTAACCCTTCAGCCAGATGACTGTCTTGAGAACACCAGCCATACAGCTATATGGAGGATCAATTAGGAAAGTATGATAATTTCAGTAATTTTACAAAGGGAGAAATACAGAAGGTGAATGTCCCGATGCCATCCAAGAAAATAGAATCTGCACAACTATCATCACATAATAGAACAAGACTCAATTCTTCTAAAGAACATTTTGCACCAGTTCTCTGTGCATAAGCAGGATTCTGTTTTTCATCTAATTAAATTCCCTTATTGGCTTTTCAACTCCAAAGATTTGTGTTATTACAGTGAACATGAATTCTTCTTTATTGGAAGAATTTAACCCTTTTATCTTGATATGTGAAACAAAGTTTAGTGAAAAAATTTTTTAAAGATATGACAGCGTATGCTAACAGATATATCAACCATAGCCTCCCCAAAAAAGCACCAGAAAAAAAACTGTTAATCAAGAAAAGCGAAGTGTAGTAGACTTCCTGCAGGGAGGGAAAATACCAACTCAACAGAGTCTTAGCAGTGTCTCAAAAATGGAAAAAGAAGACATATTTATAGGCAGAAGTGATAATTCTTTATAGTACCCAGAGCAAATTTTTAAAAACATACTTTAACAATTATTAATAATTGTAAATGTTGACAGGGTGGTCAACATTTGACCATGGGTGGTATACCATTAAACCACCCATGGGACTATCAATCAGGTCATATGCATTATGAAGGAAGCACAGTGATAGGGTTTTAGGACCTGAGTTTAGAGATGTTAAGGTAGTTTGTGACAGTAGAGAACTCGTTAGGATTAGACACAATGTATACCACGAAACTTCTGGATTAGTCAACACAGTAAAGTGAGGGTCTTGACGTGAGCTTTGGTGAACACTCTGTTAATGTTGAAAAGTAAGGTGTTTTAGTTGGTTCACAGCTTTAACTTTCTAAATCAAAATTGCCTATATCAAATACCTACGTTATTTTTGCTTGTTTTCAATATTGTTTAACATAGGAAGTATGCCTGCTCACAAAATTGTTAACACAGCGACCAAAATGTATGCTGGTTTAGTTATTAGGTGTGGTAATCTCTTCTTTCTTCATCTAAAATTATGCATTGCAATAAAGTCGCCTCCCAGAACTATTTAACACAGGACAAACAAATACATTTGATTACTCAGTATTGTTTATCTCAAGAAGAGAAAATCGTGTTAGTTTTAGTTCCAGCCCCCTCTCCCTTGTTTTTGGTCTACCCTAAACTGATAACGATAGATCAATATTGCCTGTAGTTATAATCAATACTGATTTTACCATTATTTGTTGTGTCATGATTGTAAATAGAGTTTCTAATAGTTGTTCTTCCAATGTCTGAAAGTATCAGATTTTCTTATTTGATTGGTCAGTTGAGCATTTTGGGGGAACTCAGCTGTGTTACATAGATTAAGCCCTGGAAATCACACACTTGAGGACTGTGATCAAATACTATAAAAAGGATAATGATCAAGATTTATAAATTACTTGTAAGTAAGATGCCAAGAATATGTCCCTTAAACAAAGAAAGAAAAATACCTGAAGTCAGTAGCTTTGAAAACAGCTCCCACAAAACCTGCCTTCTGCTATTCACAGCTTTGAGTAATCTTCTCCCCTTGAGTAATTTGCTTCTAGTTATTAACCCTGAAGGGCTGTCATCCTGTGATTAGATTATAAGAGATTGTAAATTCCCCTTTGCCAGTAGACTCTTCCTTGCTGGCTTTGATGAAGCAGTGTGCCATGTTATAAGCTAATGCATTTGTATTGTTTTATGTCACTAAGACTGTGGTAATTTGTAACAAGGCAATAATAACTGATACAATAACCAATCTTTAATCCAAAGAGCTCACAGCATTGTGTTATGGTGGTATTAGCTTTGAAACATTTTAAAAATATTTTTCATAATGGGAAAGATCCAAGAGACATCTATAAGGATATATATATATAACATTCTTCCCCTATAGTCTACTTCAACAAGACCCTAGCATGTCTAAATTGGGTGTATTTGAAACCACAATCAGTACAATTTCCTAAAAGTTTTCATGCAAGGAGTTCCCTGACCTTAATTACACTGTGTAGTTTTCATGATATTCTCTCTTCATCATAGCAGGTAGGATTGTTCCCACTTTTCAAGTCAATTATAAAAAATTAATAAAAGATGCATGTGAACAGATAAAAGTAGTTCAAAACTTTTCTTTGGTTTCTAAAGTTGTTTGTTTTAAGTAAACTCCAATTCATACTCTTTTTCTTTTAAATTAAATTCTTAATTTTTTTTCTGAGAAGACAAATTGATGAGCCTAAAATTGCACCCAGCTCGATAATATCAGAGCTTCTCCTGAATGCGTACATTGGTTTATCAAGATAAGATGTTCCTATCCAATTTATATAAAGTAGCCAATAGGCTTATCGACTACAACCCTGTGTTTTTGAGCAAATTAACCTTACAGATTTTCTGAATAATATGAAAATATTTTGGCACTCCTTCCAAGATTGGTCTGGCATCGGAAATAAAACATGTACTATAGAGATCATCAGGGAGGCTTGAGTCAAAGAGCTTCTTGGTACCTAAGCAATGTATCTTTGTTGTAAGATCTCAAAAATGTGATGATCTCTTAATACACACTATCTGGATTGGCTGTTTTCTAACTTTATTTTTGTGAATGTTTAAATATAGTACAAGACTTCCATGACAGATTTACAAATGCTATTCCTTTGGTGACAAAAAAACCACTCTTTTTAGGTAGGTTGTAATAGAGGCTGTGGTAGTCTTCTAGATGCCTGGCTTGGTGTACATATTTCTGTCTAAAACATCACTTGATAAATTAATCTATTTTTTTTCAAATAAATTGAATAAATATGGAAATTACTATAAAAAAACTTGGATGGCACATGACAGAAAATGAATACAAACCGGAATGTTTGATTATATGTTTTAGCCAAAAAACAATCAAGTTATAGCTAATTGTTAGATATATGATAAGAAGTTACAAAAAACAACAAAGTGCAATATTAAGGATACGGAAAGTGTTGATAGCACTGTTAAGAATTTAAAATATCTACTAATAGTGTAGAATCTAAACCATTCTAGAAAGATAGAGAACAGAAGCATGCAGAGTTAAAACATGACAGTGTTTGAACTGGTTAGCTGGATCTTGTTCCAAGCCTATTTGAAAGAAGCTGTCTATTTCATACTGTCATTTCCTTGTCTAGAGGTCTTGAGTAAGAGCTTTCTTCTTATTCTCAGAATGCTTACCTCTAAACCTCCAATTTCCATGATAGTTTTTAATAGTGCCTTATTATGTCTTTTCCTATGAGCTTTCATAGCTATCAACAAAATATAGTGTCTTTTAGAAAACTCTGGGTCTCCATGTTTTAGATCATGCAAGCAAGTAAAAGTTGTTTAGGAGGATGTTGAGTCAAAGCTGTTGTTAATGATAGGACTGCTTGTATTACATCAGTCCTTCTCAGTATTGGATCATGTCTACTTGCAATAAATCAGAGAATAACATCAGTGGTGAAATTCCAGAAGTATTGACTAGTCTGTTAATAAATCACAAGGGGAGAGAGTTTGTGAACCCCAAGAAAAAGTGATATTTTTTGATCTTTTGTCAATAAAACCAATAGCAAACTTTCCACTAGGAAATTTTGAACATCTCTGAGAATTTTACTAAATTTAGTTTCAGAATTATTTATTCTCTTTTTTTTTTTCTTTTCTAGATACTCATGATGTGAGAAATTCAGTTTCTGAGTTAATGGCAGGAATTTACAAAGCTCTTTAATGCAGTTTCAGTGAAAGGGCTGCCCTGTCATTGAAGGATAGGTTGGTAAATTCTGTTTGAGAACAAAGGGGTAAACCTAACTTTGATATTCTCAGAGCCATAAATTTATGGAAAGGAAATGCTTTATGTCATCCTGAGAATAAGCAAACAATGAATAGAGCATATTCAAAACCCATTGTAAGTGGTAATTGTTTGAAATCTATTTAAAGATGGTCAAATGAACTATGAGGTATGGATTTTAGACCATGTTACTTACAGGGTTTCCAGGATAAAACTGATAATAGACGTGACAAATATCAGGAAACTCTAAGAAATTTTAGTATACTTTTTCACCAGCGGTCTTGATTCAGTACAGTATCCATGGTGGGTGATTTCATATAAAGTCCTTGTAAGGTCCCATTTGAGGTCCTTTGAAACTAAAATGCAGCCATCATGAAAACACCAAAGATTATTCTCACATAATTTTTAGTCCAACTTTATCTCTTTCTGACTATAAAGCCAATGGCTAACATTCTATAGTAACTTCTTTTAACCATACCAAAGATTTGTACATTTCAGTTATCATATGACCAGTATCTTAGAAGCTATCTCTGGTGTATTGATTAAGCAGAACATGTTCTTAAATCTCCATGTTATTTTTTTTGTGTGGCCTTTGATGTTTATACTAGTCACTACTTTGGAAGCAATTTAATACTGAAAAGTTCTTTAGTCTGTTAATTATTCTTTTTTTTTCTTTATTGAAGTATGCTTTACATATCATGCCTTTACTCCATTTTAAGTGTACAATTAAATTATTTTCAGTGAATTATTCTTAATTGTGTATTCTTCTGAGGTCAAAAAAAATGTTTCCAAAATTTTTTTTAAAAAACCATATGCTACCTCAGATGTATATTGGCTGATAATGTATATATCAACTTCCTAACTAATCACAAATTTAGCTAAATGCAATGAGTTCTTTCATCCAAGCTGATTTACCTCTGTCAAATGTCCACATACCAGGGGTAGCTGATATCCCTTATGTAATATTCTATCTGACACTTCCTTGTTTTATAAATATCAACAAACAAGATTAAATATGAATTTTCTAGTGAGGTTCTAGTAAAAATGTTCAGAGCATAAATAGCTTTTAGAAAGAGATGAGGCAATTATAAATTGTCCCTCTGTTTATGGAAGAAGAGTAGCAGGATTTAAAACAATATACCAATAAATCCAGATGTATGTGATAACAGAATTTATAAATTTACAAATGCTTACTTACTGAAAAATGTGTATTTTCAGTGAGTAACAAGGTTTACACAGTATGAGGAACCATTAAGTGTAAGAGATACCCTAAAATCAAGTTGGCTAAGGTCTCCAAATGTTTAGTTCCAGCTGTACTGCCATAAGAAAAGGTGGATTTTGAAATCAGATCAAGAGAAAAAGTGGTGACAAACTCCTGATCTCTGTAATTTCTATGTAGCTGAATAGGAACACTGAATACTTGAATAGATTTCTTGAGTATAAATAAATAGAAAGGTTTAGAATAATCTATAATTTGTAAGAAGTGAGGGATTTATATTCGTGAGATAAACTGTGTCCTGGATCATGAAATTTGTCTTAATAAAATTATAACAATCTTTAGAAACTTTATACCTTTTCTGAATTAGAAAAGAAAATAGTTAAATTTAATTGAAAGTATTGGAGCTCATCTTATTTTTAGAACAAAGAAATAATTAATCCACATACCAGAAGAATAGAATCACAGGAAAATTTAAGTCCCTAAGATCATGGTTAAGGACTATAAAAAATAGCTGGGGGTTTTAGTATACCCCAGAGGAATAATTCCCCAGTTATATGGTTGTAATTTGAATGGAAAGGTAAACTGGTAATAACTATCTTTATCTAAAAGAATGCAAAATAAGGCAAAACACAGACTTCTGTAAAGTATGTAGCCTCATGTTTTACTAAAGATAAGTACTATTCAGGTTTGGTTCCCCAAGAAAGAAGAGCATGACTATTTTATTTATGGCCCTGAAGTCATAAATTATCTGTATCCTCTCCCACTAGAATTCTTGAGTGAAAGCATAAGAGCATTACAAGGACTAGTACAAAGTGACAAGATAAGTCCTGTCTCTATTAGGTTTCAGCTGCCAGTTTTAGATGGTATTATGCAGATTGGCTAAGCTTTTTATTTGGTCAATCTGATACTTAAGAGTTTTAGGCCCAATAACTTTGCACATTTCAATAGTACACGGAAGCCTGGAGATATAAATGACAATCATCGAGTTGTCTGTTGACTCTGTGGCAGAGGTTGTGCAACAATGGAGGGGTTTATAGATTGATTTAATAAAGCATTTACTAAAGATTTGCAAGAATGCATTGTAATATTTAGAGAAGTTTTCTTCTTGTGAGTTTAAAGGTACAATGAAAATCGAGTGCTATATTGTGTCTGAGAACACCTCTATTGAAAAGCTGCCCTTTTTCTCCCCTTCAATTCTTAGTATTTGTGTTTATAACACCCTGTCAGCTCGTAGAGGCTAACTAATATCTACCAAAAATCCACATCTACCTGAAATTTGGAATGTGAACTTATTTGGAAATAGTATCTTACAGATGTAATTAAAGATGTCAAGATTAATTAATCCAAGATCTAGAGTGAGCTCTAAATGCAGTGGCTGGTGTCTTTATAAGAGAAATGAGAAGGAGATTTGGACACAGAGAGAAAAAGACCATGTAAAGATGAAAGCAGAACTTGGACTCAATGTCCTCACAAACTAAGGAACTCCAAGGATAACCAGAAAGCATTAAGAGCTAAGAGATTGTATTTTGTCTCCTAGTCGTACTAATAGCACTACTGTTTATTTTTTTGTCTTTCCTGATTATTTTTGTTGTAAGTGCAGTACATAAAAGAAATTTCATAAAAGGAGAATGAACATAGGTCTGATGATGTTCTCATGATGAGTCCATGAGAGCTGGCCCTGAGGGCTGACAAGGGCAGAAGTTCTCATCAGACTGGCGTCGTTATTAGCCAATTTGGTCCTGGGTCATCTATCAAAAACATATGAGAACTTTCCTCATTGTCTCATTTTGTCCATGAGAGTTTTCTTCAGACAGATCTTTCTAAACTTTCCCTCTCATGCGAACTGTAGGTTTTATGAGCTTGCAACTGGAGATGGCTAAATGTTAGCTTAGAGGCCCATACTTAAACAACACATTCAGGATGCTATTGTCCTACTCTCTTAGTTTTATCTTGAGCTAGGTGTATGCTCAGATGAGACCAAACTCCTATGACTTAAATGCTTTTGTACTAAAATTAAAATTAATGTGCTTATCTTTCTTTGTGCCATAATTTCACAAAGGATGATTTGTAATTATAGTAGCTATTAGGGAAATTTTGATACCCACAGAAATGTTCATTTAAAGAGCTCATTAGAATGAAAAGGCAGTAAAATTTCAAAATGTACAAATCTCTAGTAATCTGCATTTTTTATTATAATAAGAAAACTTCCAAAATAAATTCAGAACTCAAAATTTCTTCTTGAAAGTCCTTATCCAAGCCAAATAAATAATTCCTATCATTTGGGAGCTTAAAGTGAAATTGGAATTCAGACCCATTGCAGAGCCTACCTCAATCCTATGTTTGGACAGACCTCGCGGAGAAGAAGGCCCTGAACATAGACATGAGCTCTTCTAAATCAAGAGTCTTGAGCTACAGCAGCAAGATCGTCTTAATAGGATACTGGTACAACCTTGAGGATCTGGATTGTCAAGCATCGACTTACCAAAATATCACCAGAAAAGCCTTTTCGTCAGGCAAAGCTAAGTTTATTAGACCTTGACAAAATCTTAGTAGAACTCAGAAGTGGAAAGGATGGGAAGTTATAGTATTTTTAGACCCAGGACTGGCTGAGTTTAAAGTAGGTCTTGTATCATGGGGAACTGATTGGGATGGGGCAAATTTTTGACATAGTAACTTTGAGTTGGTGGGCACTGGGGGAGGGGGGGAGAAGTTCTTGAGGATAGTCTTAATAAGCAAGCTATTAGTTTTTATTATTAGCCTATTTATTTGGTTCATAGTCTTATTTTTCAGTAGAAAGTATTCCCTGGAGCAAGTAGCTAAGTTATCTTTTCATGTTCTCCAGATTATTTAACAAAAGAACAAGAAAGTATGCTTGGTTCTAGAATTGTTAATCTTGAGGATAGGAAGGAATGTTAGTTACAGTTTTCAAGTAAGTGGGTCTCTTCTTCCTTTGCTCAACAGCATGCATTGGAAACCTAAATATTTTAAACACTCCACTGAGTCATATTTGTTTTCTCTAAAGTGAAATAATCATAATCCCATATATTAAAATGAAATTATTTTTAATTTTTCTCTACCTAGTTTCTTGGTAGAATAGTAAAGCCTACGGGTAAAAAAGTCCTAGCAAGGTATTTGGAGGTAGAGAGAAATGTCCTATGCTTAATGTATCTTAACCTGATTTAGGACATACTGTTTGAAATAAATTAGTCACTGTTATGTTCAAAGTCATTATATGAGCATATAATCTGAAAGTAACCTGTTGGCATGTTTGCAGTGTGTGTGGGTTTTTATTAGGTTTTTTTTTTTTTTTTTTGGTCACTGGTGGTGTGTTAGAATGTTTGTTTGTGTGTTTGTTTTGTTTTGTTTTGTCTTGTGGTTGGAGTGGGCAGAGGGTAGTTTTCAGAATCCTCCAAAAGAGGATGTTACATATTCAATGTGAAACACTTCTCCAGCCTTCAATAGGTGGCACCTAAGCTGCCAGAAAGTAGCCAGTAAGTTTTGTGTTTGTACATGGCAGAGGACTTTTGCTTGGAGAAAAGAGAACCTATTATCTACACTCACAAGCATGTCAGGCTTAGAAACTAAACATTTCTAATAAATACTGATGAGGAGAAAATATAATTTATTTTTTTTAACACCCATAAATTCTTAGTTGAGACACTCACCTTAAAACAAAAGTCACATTAATTAGAGCAAAGCCAGCAGAAGTTTATTGGCACTTACTGTACAGATCATATAGAAGAGGTTTCATTTCAAAAGTCTCTCTCTTTCAGAGCAGTTGTTTAGGGCCTTGTTAAATAGTGTTTTAACAAAGAGCAATACATCTTAGCATAGTGACAAGACAAAGGAAAGAGCAGTTCAAGTATTTTAAAAGGTGAGAAAATGTAGGAAGGTAGTAAAATCTGTTCCCAGATTCCTCTGGGTGCCTTCTGGTGCCTTCTCTGGGCTGATAAGCAAGTGGTGTCTCCAGCAAGGAAGGATTCATGTCCTGCCATCAGGCAAACAAAAGCTGAGGCAGAGCATTCCTCTGTATTTTCATCGTTTTTTACTTAACAATCTTGAATATTCTGGGGAGAAAAATTTTGGTTTTCTTCAATACCAATGGAATATACTTTTGTATCTTTATTAGCTTTTGTCTATCCATATTATTTTCTTGGTACAAAACCAGAATTTATATTTTAGAACTAAATTTCTTTCTGTTTATGCTTCTGAAAGATTTTTTGGACTCACATATTCATTCAGAAAATACTTTTTTGGTCCATGCTGTCATGGTATTACATGTTGCTTATTGAGTGAGAACAACCAGTTTGCATGTATTGAGATTGAATAAATTCTTCTTAATAGCTTCATCAAATGTGGTGAAGATAAGAGGAGGAATTTCCAGAATTGAGCTAGGATTATTCTTCATTTTCTCAGCTACCTGACTAGTTTAACTGCTTTGCATAAGTGATAAATGGTTTGTAAAGGAGAATTAGAATGGTGGTGAAAATTCCTTGCCCTGAAATTCATCAGGGAAATAAACCTGCAGATCTGGTTAGGTTGTACCATTATTTTTCAAATATTTTATACTGTGTAAAATAAATATACGGATTGTTTATCCTTTGTTATATATAAAAGTATTAAAATAGGATAATATTTCAAACATACCTATATACTTATGTATACATTTAAAGGCATAAATATTCCAATATTTGTTCCTCAGTTTTAAAAATTAGAAGCATGGTAGGTTAATGCACAGAACAAAAAGTATCTTGGAATTGTTTGTAAGACCAAAAGAAAAACATTAATTTTTTTAGGTATTTGCTTCTTTTGATTATTTAAACCCATACACATTTAGTGATTAATTTGCTTTCTCTCTTCATGATTCATTTACAACAAAACTTTGTGAATGGCTACATCTAAAAGATAGCAGAATGTTTAAAATGAAAAAAAAAAATAACACCTTCAAAATGAGGTATAGTCAATAAGAAATCCATCAGTCATAGCATGGTTTAAAGAATAGTTTCAAAACATCATTGAACAAAAGCATGCAAAAAGAAATGAACTAGTCAAATTTTGAAATTTTACAGTTTTTGTTACCTTAGTTATATCTCTCTGAATAAACATTACGTCATATTGCAGTTGAGCCAATATAGCCATTTACATGCTGAAGTATTATTTTATCTTTGGAAAAAATTATGATGTTCTCAAACATGGAATATTTTTTGTGTGTCTAATCTCTGAATTATCAGAATGATATATTAGAAGGAAAGACAGAAAAGAGTAGCGCAAATAAAACTGTCAAGGAATTGTGTTAACTCTTTATGAAAATGATTTTGTGACTTTTCCATTATGGAAGGGCTAAGGATTAAATTGAAATTATTAACATTTAGGTAAATGTAAATTCCTTCCCTAAATTTAATAATAGGAATTGAAAGTTCAGTGGAACACTTTGATTTCTGGACTTGCAAAAATATTGAAAAAAGGGATTTGGGCAAGAAAGATGTAGTAACAATTTAGTCCAGGTTTCTGGCTTCCATTGATACCTCTGTGTGATTCTTAATAAAATATATGCCATCAATACAAGTTCAATCACTAGCTAAACCTTTAAGTCAAATTCTAAACTAGCTAAGGCTTTGAACTCTAGATCAAATAAATTGTGTAAAAAATGTATTGGGATGAGCATTAGCTAGGATTTCAGGTCTACACTTTCTCTATTCCTCATTCTTGTACCATTAGATTTTCAAGAAAATCAGTAGGGTAAGGGGAAAAAAACACCCAATAATCAGAGGCTCCTCCCAGATATCTTTAGTAAAGGTATCAAAGAAGAGGCAGAAAACAAACAAGCAAACAAACAAAATAACCTAGAGAATAAAGAATAAGAAAGAGCACTAACAAAAGAAAGAAATAAAAAGTAGTCATTTCTTCAAGGTGAAGCAGATGCTCACTCTTACCCCCTGAGTGAGCCACATGGAAGAAGGCATGTCCAAAAATATTATCTACTCTGTGAGTTCTGAAATACAACCCCTTTGCTGTACAGGAAGAAACAAAACAAAACAAAACAAAAACAAGCTTCTGTGATGGAGGCCTATTAAAATATCCTTAAACTTGACCAATCAACTTGATAGAAGGAAAAAGCAATGAGCTCTCTCCTAGCCAATGGGGATTGATAGTCTCACCCCAGAGACTGATTTATGTGTTCATAGAATCATGGCCATAATCTAACAGGGAATTTCTTACGATTGTATTTTTGTTCAATGTTTTTTTTTTTTTTATTTCTGTTGGCGATTTATATAGTTCTTTTGAACTTTTAATTAAGGATTTGGAAATTTATTTTTATATAACAGTTCATAGACAAGGAAGATTCTTCATATCCAATATTATCAAACTTTGTTACTTTAGGAGCACTGGAAACAGTGTATCTTATCTGTTCTTTTACTTGAAAGGAAACATTTTGTGAACTCATCTCCTGAATGTACTTAGGCTTATGCAAAATAAATATTAATGTAAATGTGAGTTGTTTTCTACATTTTGTTTAGCTGGCATTCTTATGACAGAACTTAAATGAAACTTTTAAGGAAGGAATCATAATCACTTCTACTTAGCATTCTCTTATTGTTCACACAATTTTCTACAAAATGCAATCTAAAAACATATTGTTTTAAATTGGCATTCTTCACAGAGAGAATTACAATTTTCTTTGTTTAAGTGGCTTGTGAAAGAACCATCAACTGTGCACCAGTTCCCCAGACAAACCAAACATCAGTGCTATATTACACATGATTTACAAAGGGAGATAATCAAATACCCAATTCCTGAGAACAGGACTTTAAACACCTTCAGAGGGTGTCAGGGCATGCAAATACAGTTGCGCATTGCTTAACTACAGGGATACATTCTGAGAGTGTGCCCTTAGGGGATTTTGTCCTTGTGCAAACATCATAGAGAACTTACCCAAACCTAGACGGTATAACTGACTACACATCTAGGCTGCATGATTTAGCCTATTGCTCCCGGGCTACAAATCTCTACAGCATGTTACTGTACTGAATACTATAGGCAATTGTAATACAATGGTAAGGATTGTGTATCCAAACATATCTAAACAAAGAAAAGGTACAATAAAAATATGGTATTACTATCTTATGGGACCACTCTTGTATCTGTGGTCCCTTTTTGACCATAAAATTGACATTAATTGGTACATAAATGTATTGGGAATCTAGCTTGCACCCAAAAGGGCAGAGCCTGAAGGCTTAGAACAATATTTAAATAAATGCAAAGGAAATGCTCCAGGTAGAGTCTTATTAGGCCTGTCAATATGTAAATTTGCTAATTAATCAATGAAAATGGGACTAGTACCTTCTATTTCAAGGAGAGTGTAACACTGAGTTAATCTGACAATACCAATTAAGGGCTCGAAAATAGTAATAGATACCTTCTAACTTGGAAAAGTGAGGAATAGGCAAGAAAGAAAAGTTTTATTTATTGATTGTTTTTGCCTGATTATGCATTGGATGCAGGATATTTTTACCCTTCTAACTAGTAAAGCCTATGGGGCTTAAAAAATAGGAGCTAAACAGATCTGGAAGTCAGATGATGAGCTTCTGTCTCAATAGACCTTCCCAAATGGTTTGGAAAGAGATCAACCCAAATCTATTTGTTTCCCTGTGTCCTTAAGAGAATTAATTATGGGTTTTGCCAAGTTTGAAAATGGTATGAAGAATGAAAGAGAAGAGCTTCACCTAGCTTTCTGTTCTCTGGAATACAAATGCATGAATTGCTACTGCTTGTGGAGTGTTGTGAGAAGAACGGTGGCCTCCTGCCTCCATCTCCATGGCAATGGCAAGAGAGAAAAAGCATCTCTAAGGTAACCAGAAAGTCAACAAAAATAAGATTTCTAGGTTAACATTCCATTAATCAGAAGTGAGTTCAGATGAAAAATAATTTCTACAGACTATAGGTGGCTTATGATAATTAACATTTATACCATTCAACTACTATACTCTTTCATAGGCTTTTTCTTCTTTGCTGTCTTAAAATATTTCTGCTTTTCTTACTACCCTAACCTGTAAAGAATTTCAAATTGTCATCATAAAAGATTTATTTTTAAAAAATATTTGGAGTATCTGAAAATCCACATAAATCATTAACTTCCTTTTACTTGTTAGCATTAATTGTATTGTCATATATATTATCAATGACAAATTAATGCATTGAGATGAATCAAACCAAATCAATACAAATTGAAATCAAATAGCAGGCCCCAACCTGACAGTTTACCAGATAGACACTTGTTACTCCAGAAAACAATGTAGTGAATAGGTGCAGGTCATGGGGCCCTACCAGGTAGAAGACTGCCTGGGAGATGCCAAGGACAGTCCATATGGCAGTCTGAGCCTTGAGGTACCTATATAATGTTGGTCTGTGGAGAAGGGAATGCTGTAAATGTATAGGTTAAAGGAAAGTTTCATATCGGCCTATCGTATGATAAAGGAGAGAGTTAAATATAAATCCTCTATCACAATTATATAGACATAATTTATTCCACTAAAGAAACCTACAGCAAATGCACCTATTTCTTTTGTAGACATAAAATCTCCATTTTATTCTACCCCTGAATCTGATTCTGATAAATAATGCACTAATTCCTTTATTCTCCAAAATGAAATGAATTGTATAATATCTAGATTATTCTAGAGCAGAATTTTATAGCTTCAATTTTCTTTGAAGGAAAAGCAATTAAATTGTTTGATTCTTGTATGTCCTATCTCAAAGTCATGGTGAAGGATTTTGATGGCAAGTTATATTTTGAAAAAAGATCAGAGAAAGATTAAAAGAAATTTGAAAAGGATTAGTTAATATTAGTATTAGTTTATTTAAGGCAGATTATAGGTTACATAAACTTCAGTGCATAAAATACAAATATTTTGGGGGTGGTATTCACTAGTATTTGCTATAGGCCCACAATTACAAATTATGCTTTAAAAAACTAATATAATGGAAGGCATAAAAATATACTCTGTTTTAGAAATTTAGAATTTGGAAACTGGAGTATAGCGTGCCATCTGAACATATGTGGCAATACCGAGGAGATGTGATTAGCAGAAGCTTTTCTTTCAATCTGTTTCTATTCTAGGAGATGTTCAAAGATATATTTTCCAGCCTTCTTTATTTTTTCCAAGAACATTCCTTAAATAATGGTTGCAAGTAAGATGTACGCTTATAAATTGTTAAATGGACTTCTGCTTTTGTTTCTTTGAAGTCAAGACATTTTTAAATGGAAAAGAAAATACTTCCCTGGAAATAGGCTGGGCCTTTAGGGAGTTAGGCTCTGAGCGGCTATCAGATGACTGGCTTAGGCAGAGCCTTTGCTTCTGTGCAGGGAGGAATGTTAGAAGTTTAATGAAGACTCTAGCTGTTCACCAAACGCTTCCTCCTGTGATTGTAATGTGTGTTTTAGGTTTGTATGCACAGATTCACCTCTTTCTCGCTCATTCTTTTGAGCCAGCATTTCAGTACTGATTATGTACAGTCAGTGTGGATCAAGCATCAAGATGCCACTCTCCAAGCTTTAAGGCAATTTAGTCTCTATAAAAACATGGAGTATGTAGGTGTGGGTGTTAGGTCTGGAAGAGGGCAAATGGGCGGCAAGACAGGCAAGGAAGTGTCTAAGTGTAAAGAGGGGGAATCAAATGGTGGTTAGGAACCAAATTGTGGCTAGGTACTGTTCCCTGGTGGGAACATACACAGTAAGGGGCTCTTAGGGAACTGGGGCTCACTACCATTTAATTAGTATTACATAGGTAGAGTCTGTGTCAAGGATTCTGGGGAAGACACACGTGCAGAAACGAAAGTGTTACATAACCAACCTATTATGTAACCTGTGATATAACCTGTTATGTAAGCCCAACCTGTCAATCACCCCAATGGAGGCAAATGGCAGCCAATGGGTAAAGGTGGGACAAAGTCGTGAGCACCGAAAAGGAAGCATGCACTCAGATTTCCAGATCTTTCTCAACTCGTGGAAACTGACCTGTTCTTCTCTCTCTGGAACATAGTTTCACTAAATGTCATTTTGTTTAGCTTCCTTCTTCACTTTGTATAGCTTCTTTCTTTTTCCTGTAATAAACCGCTCTGTGGAATTGCTCTGTATCTGTGATCACTACATCATCAGTTTGACTTGGTACCAGTATTCATTCTTGACACTGGGGACTAGGGGGCCAGGGAGCAGGCTTTAAAGGAAATTATAGTGGCAAGGAATGAACCACACAGGAAGAGATTATTCTGTGAGATGAGTTCTACACAGTTGTTTGGAAAGCAGAAAGTTGCAATATAGTATTTTTATAGCATTGTGATAAGTCATCAGTTTAAAACTTTTTATATACACTTCAGGTTATGTCACTAAAATAGCAATCCAATGCCATAGCATGGTATCGAGAGCTGCATATTGTGCATTTGATTTTCCACTCATTAGCTGGTGTATTTACAAGTATTAAAAATCCATAGAAAGCCTTACTATTTTAGTTTAAAATATATATTATTCATTTACCAGCTCATTTATTTAACAGTTAATTTGAGATGTTTTCTGTCTTATGAAACCTACTTGAAACTGAGATATAAATTTAATAATATGTTTTTGCTCACCGTGAAAAACACAAGACCTAGTTTATTCCTTTTATAGATATGTGTGCATGTATAAAATAGATTTATACGTAAATCATAGTTATATATGTATGTATATATCCTTTAAACACATATATGTATGTAATGCAGAAATACATATGCATGTGTATATATATAAATGCAGTGCAAAATGACACATATGATTAAGGTTTATATAAAATCACTGAAATAATTTTTCAATCTGTCTAGGTATAGTACTATGTAATAGAATTTTCTGTAAGGATGGAAATATTCTATAATTGGTGTTATAAAATATAGTAATCACTGTTCTCACGTAGCTATGGAATACCTGAGATGTCACTAGTGTAACTGAGAAACGAAATCTTTAATTAAATTACATATTATTTTTTAAAATTTTTAAATTTTTTTTATTTCAGAATTTTATGGGGGTACAAATGTTTATGTTATATATATTGTCGTTGCCCCACCCAAGTCAGAGCTTCAAGCGTGTCCATCCCCCAGAAGGTGTGCACCATACCCATTTGGTGTGAATATACCCATCCCCTTCTACCTCCCCCACCTGCCCAACACCTGATGAATGTTACTACTATATGTGCACTTAAGTTTTGGTCAGTTAAGTCAGTTAATACCAATTTGATGGTGAGTGCATGTGGTGCTTGTTTTTCTACTCTTGTGATAGTTCACTTAGTAGAATGGGCTCCAGCTCTATCCAGGGTAATACAAGAGGTACTATATTACCAGTGTTTTTTGTGGCTGAGTAGAAATCCGTGGTATACGTATACCACATTTTATTAAATAATCCACTCATGTATTGATGGGCACTTGGGTTGTTTCCACATCTTTGCAATTGTGAATTGTGCTGCTATAAACATTCTTAACATAAAGAAATGATAAATGCTTGAGGTGACAGATGTCACAATTACCTTATTTGATCATTACACACTGTATGCTTGTATCAAAATTTTACATTTACTCCATTAATATGTACAACTACTATGTATCTACATTAATTAAAAAATTAAAAACATATAGCTGAAGTGACATCAGCAAGATGGTAATCTAAGAACCTCCAGGCTTTTGTTCCTTTATGGAGACGATAAATTGCCAATGATATACATACCAAAACAGTTTTTTGAATACCCTAGAAACCAGTGTAGAAGCTGCAGCAACCGAGTGAATTCCTAATTAATAAAAAATTGCAGCCAAAATGGTAGCAAATTTCATGGCCTACTGCTTATCTTTGTCTCACCCCTTCCCAAGTGCATCATGGCATGATCAGTAGGAAGCCACACAATTCTCCCAGCTCCTCCCTTGGGATGGAAGAGAAAGACTAAAACTTGCTTGAAATATTCTGCTTGTTTGGGTACTGCCTGAGAGACTGGTTTCTGTCTCATCTGCTTCAGAGCACTGATGGGAAGGATGGCATAGTTCAGATACCAGGTCAGAGGTCACTGAAAGCAGTGGCAGGTGCCAGAGCATTAGAGGTTCATGGAGGCTGCAGTCCCACAGGCACCTAGGGGCAAGAGATTAATGGCAGAGCAATACAATAGAAACCACAGGCTTCAGAGAAGCAGCATCAGTAAATCTCTTAGGGAAAATAATATATTTAAAATCAGCTATATTTACCTGGAAATGGAATAATAGCACAAGCCCAGGGAAGATGTACTCCCAGAAAAGGTTTGAGAGAATCTAGAGCCTCTATAGACTAATTAGTGAATATCTTCCCCTGCATAAAGCCAGTCAGTAAACACCAGGAGATGTGGCCATTTTTTTCAAATGCCTAAATCTCTAAAAAACATTACAGTGCATTGCCACCAAACAGGCAAATATGACCTATTCAAAGGAACAAAAAAATCTCCAGAAACCAATTTTAAGGAAACAGAGCCCTCTGAGTTACTTTATAAAGAATTTTAAACAATTGTCTTAAAGATGATGAATGAGGTAAAAGAGAACAGTCAACTAAATAAAATCAGGAAAATTATGCATGAACAAAATGAGAATACCAACAAAGAGACAGAAACTATTAATATAAAAGAGGAACCAAACATAAATTCTGGAACTGAGAAAAAACAATAACTGAATTGAAAATTTACTAGAGCTAATAGACAACTTACAGAATGAGAGAAAATATTCACATGCTACACATCCAATAAGGGCTAATAACTAGAATCTATATAGAACTCAGGAAAATCAGCACGAAAAAATCAAACGACTCTATCAAAAAGTGGGCAAAGGACATAAACAGAAACTTTTCAAAAGAAGACAGAGTAATGTCCAAAAAACATAGGAAAAAATGCTCAACATCTCTAACCATCAGGGAAATGCAAATCAAAACCACAATGAGATATCACTTAGCTCCAGTGAGAATGGCTTTTATCAAAAAGTCCCAAAACAAAAAATGTTTGCATGGATGCAAAGAGATAGGAACGCTCATACACTACAGGTGGGACTGCAAACTAGTGCAACCTCTGTGAAAAGCAATATGAAGATACCTCAAAGAGCTACAAGTAAAGCTACCATTTGATCCAGCAATCCTACTACTGGGCATCTACCCAAAGGAAAAACAGACATTCTCTAAAAAAAAGACATCAGCACTCGAATGTTTATAGCACCACAATTCACAATTGCAAAGATATAGAAACAACCCAAATGCCCATGAACAGATGAGTTGATTAATAAAATGTGCTATATGTACACCACTGAGTACTACTCTGCCACAAAAAAATTTGGTAAACTAACACCTCTTATATTGTCCTGGAGGGAGCTGGAGCCCATTCTTCTAAGTGAAGTATCCCAAGAATGGAAAAACAAGCACCACATGTATTCACTATCAAATTGGTATTAATTGATCAACACTTATGTGCACATATGAAAGATTCATCAGGTGTTGGGCAGGTGGGGAGGGGGAGGAAAGGATGGGTATGTTGTGACTGCGTGGGGGATGACCATGCTTCTAGCTCTGACTCAGGTGTTGCAAAGGCAATATATGCAACCTAAACATTTGTAACCCTGTAATATTCCAAAATTTTAAAAAAAAGAAAAAAAAGAAATAACGGCAACAAAAAATAAATACAATCCACAGAATGGGAGAAGATATTTGCAAATCATATATCTGATAAGGGGTTAAGATCCTGAATATATAAAGAACTCCTACAACTCAACAACAACAACAAACAAATAACCCAAATAAAAAGTAAGCAATGGACTTGAATAGACATCTCTCCAAAGATGACAGACAAATGGATGACAAACCTGTGTAAAGATGCTCAACATCTTTTTGCCTTAGGGAAATAATATCAAAAACACAAAAATGAGATAATACCTAATACCCATTTAGGATGCCTATTATAAAAATAAAAACACTCAATACCCTTCACAACAGCAACAAAGAAAATAAAATACCTAGGAATATATTTAACTAAGGAGGT
>CAUYRT010016158.1:0-20708 GCA_963574885.1 Lepilemur ruficaudatus | reverse complement strand
AAATTAGCTGGGCATGGTGGCGCATGCCTGTAGTCCCAGCTACTTGGGAGGCTGAGGCAGAAGGATTGCTTGAGCCCAGGAGTCTGAGGTTGCTGTGAGCTAGGCTGATGCCACGGCACTCTAGCCTGGGCAACAGAGTGAAACTCTGTCTTGGAAAAAAAACAAAGCTCTGGCCAAGGGAATGTGAGAAGTGAGGTTTGCCAGGCAGGAAGGACTGCACGCGTGCCCTCCTGGCTGGGATCTCCTTCCTCCTGACTGAACACGAGAACTGCCAAGACATGGAAGACACATGCCAACTACATCAATCATCCTCCGGTCCTGGCCTGCTCACCTCTATCCTGCTACAGATGGGAAGGACATGCTCATCTTGTTCAAGCCGCACACATACGTAAAAAACACTGAGCATCAGTTATGTGTCAGGCACTGCCCTAGGCAGGTGAGATCGTATCAATAAACAAAACAGATGAATTCTGCAGCTTACGTGCTAACGGTGGGAGACAATGAACAGTACATCATCATCAGTACACTGTGGAGTATGAAGAGGTGAGAGAAGCTATCAAAAGAGAAATTTGAGCCAGGTGTGGTGGCACATGCCTGTAGCCGCACCTACTCAAGGAGGCTGAGGTGAGAGAATCACTTGAGCCCAGGAGTTCGAGTCCAGCCTGGGCAATAGGGCAAGACCCCATCTCTGAAAAATACTCATTTTTTCAAATTTTAAAAATGAAAAAATTTTAAATTTAGAACTAGAAAAGAATCATAAAGTGACGAGTGCCAGCGGTTGCAATTTTTGAACAGTCAGAATACACTGCCTTGAAAAGGTGACGTTTGAGCAAAGATTTGAAGAAAGAGAATCAGCCAGCTAGAGAGCCACCTGCAGTAAGAATGTTCCAGCCTCGGGGAAGAGCCCACGAAGGCCCGAGGTGAAAACATAGCTTCTGTGCTAAGAACTGAGTAAAGGGCAGAGCAGCGCAGAGGCAGGGAGACCTCCAGGTGGGAGGCTATTTGTCACTCAAGTGTCAGGAAAACTCTTGTCTTTCAGCCTGAGAAATGGCTCTTGGATTCAGTTAACTTAGCTCTGTTCCCCAGGAAACCAAACAGGCAGAATGTCAGCTGTGTTACCAGGCAACGCTGCTTATAGTAAAAATGACCCGCTGGTAAACTGCAAAGGGAGGGAGGAAGCACAGATACCTGCTGAGTGGCCAGATCTTTAGGCTTCTCTTAGCGTGATGACCCCTGTAACTGGGCAGGTAGCTCGTAGGGAGCCCAGAAGCTGTGCTCGTGGGTTGTTACACGAGATAAAGGCTCGTGGACCACGGGGCTCCTAAGCCACGTTGGCTAGATACCGACCATGTGAGCCTCATCATGACTCACACCTGAACTTCACCTGGACACGGGGAGCGGCACAGAGAACAACTGGACTGCTACAAGCACCCACACCAAAGAGAACACCTGGAGCTTCTCTGCTGGTAAGCCGTTTCCTGTCCCAAATCCCCTCCAAATGCATCTGACATCAAATGTGGCTTATGGCAATCCGTGGGTCTGCCTAGTTAAGCCCTAAGAAGACTGCCTGGGTGGGCACTGCCCTATGGCAGTAACCCAGGCAAGCAACGGCAGCAGTGGCTTGGAACAGGATGGTAGCAGTGGAAATAGTAAAAAGCAGTGAGATTGTAAATACAATTTGAAAGAGGAGCCTATAGGCTCTTGCAACAAACAGAATGTGCAATGTGAGAGAAAGAAAAGTTAGGGATAACTGCAAGATTTGGGGCCCAAGCAACTAAAAGGAAGAAATGGAAAATCGTGGGGAGGGGGAGCTGGAGATCAGAAGCTCACCTTTTGACCATTTTGAGCTGAAGGTCATTCATCATTTCACTTTTTCCTCTATGACCCAAGATGGCTGCAGCAGCTCCAAGTATCAAGAGCTGACATGATGACATCCAAAAGGAGCGTACCTTAATAAATTCAAGCAAACCAGACTCCCAGCACACTTGCCTTACGCTCCACCATGCCTAAACCAATCATTGGCAAGGGGAATGGAGCTCCCAGGATTGACTTTAGGCCGAGCAACATCCACAACTGCCCCTTTGGGCGGAGGAGGAGCCAGTGAAGGGTTGGGCTTCACTAGTGAGGAAAAAGGAACCACTAACAGGTGCAGCACCCATCCCAGAGGCCAAGGGTACCAGATGGACAGTTCACACAGATATTAAAATCACGCAGAATGAAAGATCAGTAATAAAGTGGGGTACAAAAAGGTACAAAAGTCAGGTAATGAATGAATGAAAGGAAACGACCAGTCCTCTGTCCTATGAAGAGAAGCTATCAAGACCAATTCTGTGAGCTTTCACAACCACCAAGAGAAGATTCTGAATGGTCTGAGAGGGAAAAAAAAAAGAAAACAAAACCTAAAATCACAAACTCTCCATTGTAGAAGACAGAGAAGTGTCCCAAATTTCCAAAGTGACATGATTTTGATATAGACTTTTACATCCAAATAACGGATCAGGTGAGAAGGCAGAATAAAGACATTTCCAGATACAGAAGGACATTGCTTGGGAGTGTCTTTTAGCAAAACAACGATATCAAAAATAAAGTTTGACCTGAGACACACAAGAAACAGTAGAAATGATCCAAAAGTGAAATGAAACAGAAGTCCCAGGCTGGCAGCTGCGAAGCAGGAGTAGACAATAATTCATCCTATTACAACAGAAAATGACTGAACTCCAGCAAAGGAAGAACGGAATGGATTCTGTTCAAAAGACAAAAGAATAATTAAGAAGCTGGCCTAATGACAGGAATGCATATGTTTCTTTTCTCAATTAAAAAAAAAAAAAGAACCCAGCTATTTCAGACCCTAAGGTGGGAAGACCGCTTGAGCCCAAGTTGGAGACCAGCCTGGGCAACACAGCAATACCCCACTTCAATCAAGCAAGCAAACAAGCAATCAATGAAAAATAAAATAAATAACAAATAAATGAAAAATAAATAAATGAATGAAAAATAAAATAAAACAAAAAAAATATGCAACAGAAAATTCCAGCAGAATGTTGCTGGCTATTTGTCCACAGACTTTTTTCCTTTATTCCTTGCTAAAAGAACTCAAAAGAATTTTTTTTTTCTTTTGCAGTATCAGGTAAGAAGCACATGATCAGGAAAGGTAGCCCTTCCCCCAGACCCATGGGATGAATCACTGCAGGACTGAAGTGACCCTGCAAATCCCATGCTCCTTTGCCAGTGACTGCTTTAGACCAATGAGACGTACAGAAATGTCATCTGGGGAGCTTCTGGAAAGACTTTCCTCAACGATAAAACGAGAGATCTGATGAGAAGAGGGGTAGGGATTTGCTATAAAGGACATTATTGGGCAATTGGGAAATTTGAATATGGACTGTAGGCCGGGAGAAGTGGCTCACGCCTGTAATCCTAGCACTCTGGGAGGCCGAGGTGGGAGGATCGCTCAAGGTCAGGAGTTCGAAACCAGCCTGAGCAAGAGTGAGACCTCGTCTCTACTAAAAAAAATAGAAAGAAATTAATTGGCCAACTAAAAATATATACAGAAAAAATTAGCTGGGCATGGTGGCGCATGCCTGTAGTCCCAGCTACTCAGGAGGCTGAGGCAGGAGGATAGCTTGAGCCCAGGAGTTTGAGGTTGCTGTGAGCTAGGCTGACGCCACGGCACTCTAGCCCAGGCAACAGAGTGAGACTCTGTCTCAAAAAAAAAAAAAAATTATAATATGGACCGTGTATTGGATTACGGTATTATACCGCAGTGGACATGGAGACGCACCACTCACATCCAATACTCACTACCAGATGTGAGGAGTGGGGTGAAATGAGCCTCCAGCTGTTGGCTTCAAAGCTGGCTTGAGTTTTCAAGGTGCACTACTCTCTGGACAGACCCCATCCCGTAACTGAGAAAGGCCAACCTCCGCCCAACATGAAACTCCTCTAAGGGACCCGCCTGACTCCAGATCCGCCCCCCGGCGCTGGCGGATGGCGTGTGGTCCCAATCTGACAGCGGCCCCGTCCAGCCCTGCTCCCTCCTTTCACTCCTGTGCAATCCCAATTCTGCCTGGGCGTCTGCTTCCCGGAGGATGCGACCTTCAACAAACTAACCGTGTTAAATGCCCCGAACTGGATCATTGTTTCATGGTCACACTGAGAAAGTCCTTTTTTTCAGTGACACGTGGTAAAGTATTTAAGGGTAAAGAGTCATAATATCTGCAGCTTTCAAAACATCCACCAAAATTAAAACAACTCTAGATCTACATCTAAAAACCTATATATTAATAACCTAGCTCTAGATCAACAGATCTATATATTAAAAGATAAAAAAGGAAAAGCAAATGTGCCAAAATGTTTATAACTGACAAAAACAGATAAAAGCTAGGCAAGCATTCACATTATTATTCTCACAACTTTTTTTGTAAGTTTTAAAGTTTATCAAAAATATGTATAAAAACATAAGATCCAGAAGATCTTACCTCCCTCTTCCTACCTCAGAGCATAAGTAAGAAAAACATACTTGAAGCTACAGCAGCCACTGGCAGTAAGAGAAAGGTCAGGGAAATCACATGTCACTTACAGTTCTGTTTTGTTTTGTTTTGAGACAGAGTCTCACTCTGGTTGCCTAGGCTGGGACTACAGGCATGCACCACCATGCCCGGCTAATATATATTTTTAGTTGGCCAATTAATTTCTTTCTATTTTTTAGTAGAGACGGGGTCTCGCTCTTGCTCAGGCTGGTTTCGAACTCCTGACCTTGAGCGATCCTCCCTCCCGCCTTGGCCTCCCGTCACGTACAGTTGGATATTCTGTTAAATGCAGCCAAAAACAACCAAAATGACATGCCAGGGGTCAAAAAAACTATTCAAAGAAGTCAAGTTTCAAGTGTAAAAAATATATATGACATGATTTTGAACAACTGATGGATTGCAGGGAAAGAGAAGCCATGAGCTTTGACACTGGGAACATCTTCCTTCTCTTGGCGTGGGGTCGTAACACTGGACAAACAGGGAAGGAAACGTAACCATAACTCACTACTCAGCTCTGCAATGAATATTTGCATTAAGATCAACATAAAAACAAAGCACCAAAGACGTCATTAGAATCACAGAATGAATGCTTACAGTATTAACAATATACTTAACAGTATACATGTTGGCTAAGGTAAACAATGCTGCTATGAACATTCAGGTAACAGGTATTTGTTTGAATACCTGTTTTCAATTTTCAAGGTGTATACCTACAAGTGGAGTATCTATGTCATATGATAATTGCGCATTTAACTGTTTGAGGAACCATCAAACTGTTTTTCACAGCAGACGTACCATTCTCTATTCCCACAAGCAATGCCCAGGGTTCCAATTTCTACTCCCCAACTGCAATTTTTTTCCTGACTTACATTCAAATGTTACAACCAGAACCCGACACGATATTCCAGGTGTAGTATCATGTACAGTACAAAATAATGTTAAGACTAACATCCCCTCTTTTCTGAACCTTCTCCTCCTCTTAGTCCAGACTATGATTCTACGAAGCCATTTGGTAGTCCCATTTTATACTGAGTTTATTACAGTAATTAAAATACCAAAATTGTTTGTATTCAGCATCTCCCCCACCCCTATAATTGTGCAGCTGGTTTTTGAACCCATGTACATAACTTTGTATCAAGCCCCATGAAATTATCACATTAGCCTTGATTTACCATTTCAGTTATTTTTAATACTAAGCCCCTAAAATTCATTTAATCAAAATATCAAAAAATTGCTAGACATAGCCTCAATATTTTCATTGACATTATAAAAAATGGACAGTGAATTTCAGCATGCCACTAGAAATTTCTCTCTAGTGGTCACCAATTCGTTAACTTGTAGAGGTATTTACTCAACCAATCACATTCCCACCTAATTGTGCGAGTCAGCCAGCCGACATCATCCAGCTAACATTAGCCTCCCTTGTCAACAGAGAGAAACGATGTAAAATCTCTGGCTGAAATCCAGTTACACTGTATCTTCTACATTTTCCTGACCCACAGACTAATAATAATCCTCTCTAAAAAGAAGTAAGATTAGTCTAATACAATTGTCTTTACTGAGCCCATGTAATACTTCCCTTTAAAAATGTAATCACAGCCAATGTTTTTAGCACATAAAACACAATGGCCTTAGATTAAATCACACAGGGTTTCAAAACATATTTGGAGATTTTCATGCCAACATTAAAATGTAACACAATATGTAGCATCATGGTACTTACTCAAAAATACAATATAACTGGTAAACTTTTGAGTTTCTAAGAATATAGTTTATTTTATTAAAACCAATCCTCTACTTTCTTTAAGAGCACATTCCTAGCTCAAATGTCTTTTACAAAGCCTTCAGATTGCTCCAGTCTAAAATTACCTGTCTTCGCTTTGCCCTTCCATGACACCTTCCACTGTCTCTGCTGCTCACTGTGACACCCTCAGTCATCTGATGCTTGGTGTCATTGCCTGTGAGCTGATCATTTCCTAATTAGCTACAACAGGATCCTTCAGAGAAAAGACTTTTCCCATTCTTTCCTAACTTCATCAAACCAACATAGTCCTTATGAAAGAGGATGCGCTCAAATACTTACAGCAATTTATATCACATACAATGCATTTATTGTAAAGAACTAAAATTAGGGTGAAAATTATGATACCTCTGAATCCATGTAAGGCTATCTGGTTCATCTGGGTGAGAGCACGGTGCTAATCCAAGCAAAAGCAGGCTCAAGCAGAGGATTCCCCATGATGGGTTGGCTCTGCATGTCTCAAAGTAGTGGGAAAGACAGAAAAGAAATAAAGATATCGGAGGTGAAGGAAAGGGATTCTGGGGCTCAGGTGGAGAGAAGGTGATGGATGCCTTTTTCTCTGAGAAAGGAAAACTAGATGTGTTGAAGTAGACAAGGGTTAAGTTCAGCAAGTTTTAAGAGAGAAAGAAAATTTTATCTCCTCATATGTATTAAGTAAGTGCTGTATCAGTTTCCCATTGCTGCTGGAACAATTACCAGAAACTTAGTGGCTTAAAACAAGACAAATTTATTACCTTACTCTTCTGGAGGTCAAAAGCAAAACTAAACAAGTGAGACTATGTCAAACTAAAAAGTTTCTGCACAGCAAAGGAAACAGCAAAATGAAAAGGCCAACCTATGGAGTAGGAAAAAATATTTACAAACAACATATCCAAAAAGAGGTTAATTTTCAAAATATATAAGGAATTCACACAACTCAATACCAACAACAACAACAAAACAAAGCAATTTAAAAATGGGCAAGGAGCCCAAGGTGGCTCACACCTGTAATCCTAGCACTCTGGGAGGCTGAGGCAGGAGGACTGCTTGAGGTGAACAGTTTGAGACCAGCCTGAGCAAGAGTGAGACGTCATCTCTACAAAAACAAGAGGAAGGAAAAGAAAAGAGAAGAGAAAAAGAGAAAGCAAAGGAAAAGAAGGAAAGAAAGAAAAGAAAGGAAGAAAGATTAGCTGAGCTCAGTGGCCCATGCCTGTAGTCCCAGCTACTCAGGAGGCTGCAGCAGGACAATTGCTTGAGCCTAGAAGTCTGAGGTTGCTGCAAATTATGATGATGCCACTGCACTCCAGACAGGGTGACAGAGCAAGACTCTGCCTAAAAAAAAAAAAAAAAAAAATGGGCAAGGAACCAAAATACACATTTTTCCAAAGAAGACATACAAATGGCCAACAGGTACATGAAAAGGTGCTCAACATCACTAATCATCAGGGAAACGCAAATCAAAGCCACAGTGAGATATAATTTCATACCTGTTAGAATGGCTATTATCAAAAAGACAAAAGATAACAAGCGCTGGACATAGAGAAAGGGAAACCTTTGCATACTGTTGCTAGAAACATAAATTGGTATAGTCATTATGGAAAACAGTATGGAAGGTCCTCAAAAACTTAAAAAATAGAACTACCATATGATCTGGCAATCCTATTTCTGGGTATATATCCAGAAAAAATAAGATCACTGTCTTAGACTGGGCGCGGTGGCTCACGCCTGTAATCTTAGCACCCTGGAAGGCCGAGGTGGGTGGATCGCTCAAGGTCAGGAGTTCGAAACCAGCCTGAGCAAGAGCAAGACTTATCTCTACTAAAATAGAAAGCAATTAATTGGCCAACTAAAAATATATATACAAAAATTAGCCGGGCACGGTGGCGCATGCCTGTAGTCCCAGCTACTCGGGAGGCTGAGGCAGGAGGATCGCTTGAGCCCAGAAGTTTGAGGTTGCTGTGAGCTAGGCTGATGCCATGGCACTCTAGCCCGGACAACAGAGTGAGACTCTGTCTCAAAAAGAAAAAAGAAAACTTTCTAAATTTGGAGCTACACGCATCACGAAAGGACCTGCTTGGATCTACTCATAGGATTTACACACATTGAGAGGGACCAAGTTACACAGGAATGCATTTACTAAAATGTTATTTGCCACTTACATGAAATGTCCAGAGTCAGTAAATGCATAAAGACAGAATGTAGATCAGCGGTTGCCTAGAGTTGGGGATGGGGTGATGAAAAAGTTCTAAAATTGATTGTGGTAATGGAATACCCTGAAAACCACTGAATTGTACATTTTAAATAGGAAAATTGTATGGTATGTAAACTTTATTTCAATAAAGCTGTTATTTAAAAAATTCAACTCTTCACAAAACGTGACAAAGCAAAATTGCTGCGTTACAGTCAAATTCCATAGGACCTACCCTCTGTCAGATATTTTTCCTGGCTTGGTTGACCCCATCACTGACAGACAGTCCTACATGATCCCATGGTCCCTTGCGTGTGTTTTGTTGTGTTGTGTGTTTATGTGTTTGTTTGTTTGTTTGTTTGGAGACAGGATCTTGCTCAATTGCCCAGGCTAGAGTACAGTGGCACAATCATAGCTCACAGAAACCTCAAACTCCTGGGCTCAAGAGAGCTTCCTTCCTCCTGAGTAGCTGGGACTACAGATGCGCACCACCATGCTGGGCTAGTTTTTTTTTTTTTGTTTGTTTGTTTGTTTGTTTGATTTTTTTTTTATAGAGATGAGGTCTCAAGGTCTCGCTATGTTGCTCCGGCTGGTCTCAAACTCCTTGGCTCAAGCAATCCTCCTTGATCAACGTCCGACAGTGCTTGTATTACTGGCTGAGAGACACTACTACAAGTCCTCATGGTCCCTTTCTTAACAATTCAATTATTTCCCCACAAAGATCCAGTGGGAGGAGCGGGATATTAGCAGGGTCCGCTTTGTAAAAAGTTAAAAATACTTCAAACTTAATTTTAATACAAGGGATTTTTCAAAATAATTATTTTCATAACCAAAAAAAAAACCACACAAATCCTGCTAAAGGCATCTATTTATTATAACATTTTGAGCTTAAAAGAATGTGTTACTACTACTATATCAGGAAAATATGAATTATTTGCTAGGATACAGATGTAGTTTTATAATGGTGTTGTTTGAAATGCATGATTCCCATAAAGTATAAGAAAAGATACATCTATGTTTGCAGAATTTCAGAAATATTCTGCCCCATGGGAATAGCAGCGTTTGCAATCCCAAAAAACAATTCTAGGGCTCAGAGGTTTAATTCAACAGGCTCTACGGACCTTAACCCATCTCCTGTAGAAGACCAGGTTTGCTTTGCTAGGATACTCTGGAAAAGGCTATGCAGAACAATAAATGAGTGAATGAATAGTAAGTTCACCTAGGAGTGCACTTCATTTAAGCCACCTTTAATCCTTACGTTCCACTCTGCACGACTATTTAAGGTTCCTGCTCAGAAGAGTGCATAACTTGTGACAGAGACAGACTTAATCTGATCCTCAATGCCTAGCATTGTACCATGCAGTTCTCAAAAATTTGCTGAATGAATGGAGATTTTTCAGATGATTAGGGCACCTGGCTGCTTGCAGCTGGGCTTTCTATTTAGGTATCTTTGGAAAACCTTTATCCCCTCTGGGCTAGCTGAAAGAAACACCTAGAACAAGAGACTCTTCTCAGCTACTTCACAAGCCTAAATTGGAGCTCCCTTTTTTGTTTTTTTTTTTTTTTGGTTGTTTGTTTGTTTGTTTGTTTGAGATAGAGTCTCACTCTGTTGCCTGGGCTAGAGTGCCGTGGCGTCAGCCTAGCTCACAGCAACCTCAAACTCCTGGGCTCAGGCAATCCTACTGCCTCAGCCTCCCAAGCAGCTAGGACTACAGGCATGCACCACCATACCTGGCTAATTTTTTCTATATATATTTTTAGTTGGCCAATTAATTTCTTTGTATTTTTAGTAGAGATGGGGGTCTCGCTCTTGCTCAGGCTGGTTTCGAACTCCTGACCTTGAGCGATCCGCCCGCCTCGGCCTTCCAGAGTGCTAGGATTACAGGCGTGAGCCACTGTAGCTCCCTTTTTTAATGAACAACCTAAAGTTAGTGTAAAATCTCCTTCAGTGATTCAACCATGAACAAATCTGCGATTCTCCTGGGGCTACTGAGAAGAGTGCCTATTGGCAGCCTCAAAGCAATTTTCAATTCTCCTTCTAGAGAAAAATCAAGAAATGAGGAGACAGTACACTTAAAGTATGTACTCCACAAATGTTTTGGGTTACAGGTGCGTAAACTGATCAGGCATACAGGTTTTGATCAATTTTTGTAAAGATTATTAAGTCTGCATTTTGAACACAAACATACTGTTGGCAGTCTTGCATTCTAAGAAAAAGCAAAAAGAACCAGAATTACTGAGTGTGGAGAAATCAATTTTAAAAAGTGTATAAAACAATGATTACCTTTCCCTACTCCCAATACGCACAACTTTATTAAATTTAAATAAAGTTAAATTTTCAAGTACGATAGTTTAAGACGGACCTATCTAAAGATAAAAGAAGGGAAAAAAACTGGAAGAATAAACCCACAAACCATTAATAAGAGACACAATGTGACAGGGGCAGTGTTATACGACACTTTTATTTCTAAATTATACATTTCTTTCGTATCAGTGCTTTACAATGAGCATGTGAAACTTCGGTGAGAAGGAAAAAATGTTTTTTCCTTTAAACACACATACACACTTTCCCCAAATAAAAACACACAGTTGAGTTTCTTTATGGTTCATGGTTTTATACAATACTGGCGGACTAATAAAACTGCTCGAGCACTTTAGGCAACAATAAAAATGAAATGGCTCCAACTTCTGTTAATGCTTTTTACCAAACTCCACAATCTAAAGAAGGAAATCTGTAAGTCAGACCATGGCTTGCACTAAGAGGATTTACCCGGAGCAAAAGGAAAGAACAATCACTTCTGATTAGGAGAACAGAGAAAGAGCTTGCAGGCAAGGTGACATACAAGCTGGGCCAGACAGATGATCCCTCTTACTAGGTGACAATAGTTGAAATTCAGAATACACACTGTGTCCCTCCAAAATATTTAATAGATAAAAACAGTTCAAGTAGAGACCATACACCCAGTCTACCCCCAAAACTACTATATAAAAACATTATTTTTTTAAAAAATCATAAAATCTGCTAAAGCCATGAGAACTTTCCCACATCACTTGGATTTCTCCTGTCGCTCCAACGTTCCTTTACCATTTTGATATAAATCCTGTGTCACTGCCACTTTGCACTTTCTACTGCACTGAGATAACCAGTCTTTTTCCTAAGAATCGTAATTATGCATCTTCCAATAAACTGTATACATTTAAGGCAAGACTGTCATCCATTTCTACATTATCTCCTGGAAATACTCTGTTACCAGTTTCTACTTTATCTCCCTAATGCTTCTTAAATAAATGTGTACTCAACAGATGTCGTCGACAGATTAAACCTAGTTCTAACAACTGTGACAGTAAGTGGTCACCATCACAAAAGATGTCCGTGGAACTGATATTATAAACAATTAAATCACAATTTTACACACACAACAAAGAGCATCTGGATCAATATATCCTCCCCCAACGAGCCAATTTCTGTTCTTGGGTGTAACTTGTTCAGAAAGGTGTTTTAAAATAAAAAAATTTTTTAAGTAATTGAAGCAGTTCAGTGGCTCACGGCTGGAATCCCAGCATTTTGGGAGGTCTAGGCAGGAGGATCACTTGAGGCCAGGAGTTTAAGACCAACCTGAGCAACACTGCAAGACCCTGTCTCTACAAAAAACAGAAAAATTAGCTGGGTGTGTGCCTGTAGTCCCAGCTACTAGGGAGGCTGAGGCAGGAGGATCTCCTGAGCTCAGGAGTTTGAGGTTGTAATGAGCTACGATGATGCTACTGCATTACAGCAATAGAGCGAGACCCTGGCTCAAAAAAAAAAAAAAGTAACTCGAGCAGCCTTTATAGAACACTATCTTTTTCTCTCACAAAGACCTAACATAAGACATGTATTGGGCACTGGAAAAGTACTGGAGGACACAGTCAATCTGGACAGAAATGGAGGACAATCCTAGCTCCCAAGGATGTCAAGGGAATACTTCACAACTCAAGAAATGTGTATATACAAAATAATGTGTTTAAAACAATGTGGAAAACATACAGGGGAAAAAATGTGTTTTCTAGGAAATAAAGTTTAGATGTTTCAAAGATAATTATTTCTGAATGTTTTCTTTATACATGTTTTTTTCAAAGTTCAGAAATTCTCTACTCCATTGTTTAAATAAGCTGGTAAGTTAAACAAAGATAGAAATTTGGAAACTTGTTTTAACAGTCATTTTCTATTATGAGATGGAAAGGAAGATTATGCCTAGAAGTTTGCCTGACATCCTTTTCGCAGAAGGATCAAAAGAAAAAAGAAAAGGAGAAACTAGGTGTAACAATGCCAGATACCATCAAGATTACTTCAAAAGATGTTTCTGTGTGTCTTCATTTCCTAAAATCTATACACATATTATTTTCTTTCAAACTTTATTATCTGAACTTGGCTTTCAGTTTCCCGGAAAGTTTCTCTGTTAACTGCTGAGTCCAGGAACCTACAATGTTTCACACCACTCAGAAGTTACTAGACAGTGAGTTAATCAATGAACACTTTAAAAAGTTGTTAGTATTGCTAAAAAAAAAAAAAAAGAAAAGAAAAAGAAAAAAAGAAAAAAAAAACACTCGGCCAAGTGTTCATTCCTTACAGAAGTAACTTTACAAAATTTAGAATGCAAGAAAAAGACAGGATGGTATGCTATTTTTTTATGGAAACATTCTTCTCTCAGTAAGGCCTCTAACAAGGGTGGTGCCCTCCTAATTGTGATTTCTTTGGCAAGTATTGACAGGTATAGCACAGCGATAATGCTCAAGATAAAAAGACCTCTTATACTTGTTTTTATCAATAGTAAAAGTCGCTGTTGCTAATTATGATGCCTATAAACTCAGTAGTAGAAATCAACTTTACAGAAAACATCTGCTAGGCAGAATAGTATTTTATAAAACCAAATTTATTTCCATCAAGCCTTTTTTTTCTTTTCTTGCTAATCCTGTAGACCTTGGCAACTTGTTTTCTTGCGGGGTTTTTTCCCTACCCTTCCAAAAGAGCCTCAGCCACTGAGTCGAGGCAACATTTTCCACAGTTCAGAGGTTAAGGCAAATTCAACTCTACCTAGAACTCTTGCTCCCCACCAGCACACACCCCAACCCCTACTTTTCTTTTCAGATCTTGCCCTGGGAGAGGTGTACGTTCCCATATAACTGCCAATCCGCGAGAATGCCATTTTAGATGGCGGGCAACGAAACTGGGATGGCAGGGAGGACCGACAACAATCAAGAACCACCTCGCCCCACACATCAGCCTCTCCAGAAGGCAGGAAACGAGGCTGTGCTCGAAGAACCTGCCGCCCGGAAGCGACAACTTCCACCGAACGGCCAACAAAGTTGCAAGGCAGAACTCGGCGCCGGGCGGCGGAGACACCCCGCAGGCCGCGGGGCCGACCCCGGCTCCGCAAGGCTCCGGGTCCGGGGTGCGCGGGCACGGCGCCGGCCTCCTCCCCGCGGCCGCGAGCGGGGGGCGGGGAGAGACGCGAGCCAAGGAAGGGGCGGACAATGCCGGGCCCGGCCGGCGCGCGCCGCAGGTCCCCGCCGCCCTTCCCGCCCGGGACCGCCGGGCGCCGCGCTGAGTCCGCGCCGCAGCCGGGCGGCGGGGCCTGGGCCGCCGATCTCCCTCCCTCCCCCTCTGCAGCCGCCGTCCTTCCCGCGGGGCGGCTCCTGCGAGTCCGTGGACGGCGGGCGCGCGAGCCGAGCGGGGCGCGCAGGGAGGGAGCCGGGCGCGATCGCGGCGCCGGGCGGCGCGCGGGAGGCGAGCCGGGCGCGGGAGGGCAGGGGAGGGGGGCGCGCGGCGCTCCGCGAGGAGCCGCCGGGGCTGCGCGGGTTTTCCGTTGGGGCGAGGGCCGCGCCGCGGGTCCCTGTCCGTGAGGGGGGTCGGCCCCGCGGCGCGCTGGCCAGCCGTGCCCGCCCGCCGCCCCTGCGGCTCCCGCCGGGCAGGGCAGCGCGCGGGGGCCGGCGATCTCGTCTCGCCCCGGAATGCGGCCGCCCGGCGCCGGCCCCGCGCTGGAAGAGAAAGTGAAATGCGGCGCCTTCCCCGGGCAACACCTACCCGCGCCCGCTCCAAGTGCGGCTGCCTCCCTCTCCGGCGCCGTCGGTCCCCGCCCTCGGGCCCCGGGCTCCGAGCTCCTGACAATGGCGCGCCCCCTTTAAGGAATAATCCGATCGGAACCGATCTGCAGTTAAACCTCCCTCCGACTCTGATTTTAACCGGATTTCGCTCTCTCTCTCCCCCACAGCCCGACGGGCGCCCGGCGGTGCAGCGAGCTCTTCCCGCCCCTTCCCTGCCCCGCCCACCCCCTCGCCCTCCCGATTGGCGGGAAACGCTACAACAGGAACCGCGGGGGTCGCCCCCCACTGGCCAGCCCGGCCGTCGCTCAGACTGGCCCCGCCCTCTCCCCCCTTTCCCGGATTGGTCCTCCCTCTAGTCACTCTCTGTCCCCGCTCCTCGACCGTCTCTTTGGAGAACTGGCAGTCACGGCTCGCCCTCCCGCCTCCGGAAAGCGAACTTTATTTTCATTGGTCAAAGAACATCTTCCTGTACACCTGATTGGGCGAGGAAGGAGCTGGTCCGCACGCCCCTTACCATTATTGCTTTCCCTTTACGGGTTTGAGAAACACGGCCGCGAAGTCCCCCCCACTCTGCCTCCCTGCGAGCGCCTGTCCCTTTAAACGTGGGAAGGGGTCGAGGACAAACTCACAGCCTGATTTGAGGAAAGCCGGAAAGGGAGAAGAGAAAAATTCAAAATCTTCTCCCAACGAGTAACAAATGCATCCAGAGCTGGGGCCGAGATCGCGCGGAGCCTCAGCCTGCGGTCTAGTGAAGGGGGTGGTTGGATCGGGTTAAAAATACCTGAAATTCTAGTGCCGATTCCTCCCGAGATGGACTCCACAAGTTTTCATGCCCCGTCCACTCCGCTCCTGCCGTTGATTCCACTGGCACGTCGCCACCCGGAAGAGCTTCATTTAATCAAGGAGTCCGCAGACCTGGAGGTTTCCTTGTTTGTCCCGCAATCGTTCATTTAGAAAATCACTGAAATCCTTTCCCTTAGAAGTTCTGCGCGAGTCCTGTCCTCTGTGTCGTTCCGGCGTTTGCACGAGAGCCGAGTTACTTTCTGAAGAAATTAAACAGATGGTCCCCCTCATGCCAGCCTCAAAGTGCAGGACGTCCGTCCCCCTCGCAGGAGCTACAGGAAGGGCACCCGAGGTTGGACCCGAGAGGGAAGCGGGAGTCTGGCTCCAGAAGCTCGACCCTGGAGCAGAATCTCACGCATTGAAAAGAGGAGAAATTATGCGACAGCCTAAGGGATTTTCCCGGTTTCTACCCGAGCTGTAAGAACCGAAAGGTTTGTTTCCAAGCTGAGTGCAGTTACTGCTAGAGTGCCCATCTGACAATGTTAGGGGGAACAGGTGTCCTCCCCCTCTTTGTCAATGAGCTTTGAGAGACTCTGAACCTCTCTGGGACATTTGCAGTGATACCCCATCCAGTGGTGCCAAGAAAGTGGCGGTGCTCAGCTGTACCCCACAAGGGGATTTAGTGCCAGAGGAGGGGACATAAACATCAGTAGTCGGTAGCACTTTTCCCCGCGTTAAGGTGAAAAATTTCATGAGAAGATCCATAAACATGAAAAAGCGGGAGAGCAAAGGGAGCGCTGTAGATGGTTTAGGTGTCTTTAGCAGGGGCAAGAGGCTAAATGAACTAACTGGGTTGCATTTGTACGGCCTTCACAGATACATCTACATCTATCAAGTGCCTATAACTAAACCCTTATTTTTAGCCTATTCTGGTTTTAAATAAAGTACATACTGTATATTTAAAACTGCAGCCAAGCTAAGCTGTTACTTCTGGTTTTCTCTTCATTTACTGATCTCAAATTTTGAGACTGCTTCTGGGTTTTAATATTCTACATTAGAATATAATAAGAATATTCTATATTGTAATATCTAGTATGATCTAGTGGAGATAAATACATACAGTAGTTCAGGCATGTACACACCTGCAGCTTTTTCAAAGTCTAGGTGATGGTCTCAGGTTCTTTCTAAAACACCTGCTTTATAATGTCCATCTGGGATATTGCCTTGTCTTGTTACACTAGCAGACTGGGCTTATAACTAGAGAAGGCAGTCTACAGTAACCTCTAGATTCTCTTCCTTATATTGAACCAACTATATATAATTTATATTATTTCTTTCTCTAAATATTTCGCACTTGCCCACAGTACGATCATTTATCACTCTTAGCCCACACATGCAGTTTCCTGGCACTAATATTCCTATTGCTATTTCACGGCAAGGAAGAATTTAGAAAATCTGTAAACCCGGAGCTTACAATATGCAGGTCATTCCTAAGATGTTTTGTGTTACTGACCAAAGCATCATGGTACTGGTATAAAAGTAGAGACAAAGACCAATGGAACACAATCAAGAACCCAGAAGTAAAACCATATACCTATGACCAACTGATAGTTGACAAAGCAGACAATAATATACACTGGGAAAAGGGAATCCTGTACAATAAATGGCGCTGGGAAAAGTGGACAGCCATATGGAGAAAAATGAAACAGGACCCCATCTGTCACATTATACAAAAATTAATTCAAGACAGATAAAAGACTTAAATGTACGGCATGCAACCATAAAAATTATAGGAGAAAATGTAGGAAAAAGTCTTCTAGACATTGGCCTAGGCAAAGAATTTATGACTAAGACCCCAAAGGCAAATACAGCAACAACAAAAATAAATAAATGGAACTTAAAAATCTTCTGCACAGCAAAGGAAATAATCAAAGAGTAAACAGACAACCTACAGAATGGGAGAAAATATTCACAAACTGTACACCCAAAAAATGGCTAATATCCAGTATCTACAAAACAAACAAATCAGCAAGAAAAAAACGAACAAGCCCATCAAGAGGAGGGCAAAAGACATGAACAAAAGTTTTTCAAAAGAAGGTAGACAAATGGCCAACAAACATCTGAAGAAATGCTCAACAGCACTAATCATCAGGGAAATGAAAATTAAAACCACAATGAAATACCACCTTACCTGTCAGAATGTCAAAAAGCAACAGGTGCTGGTGTGGATGCAGAGAGAAAGAACATTTGTACACCATTGGTGGGAGTGCAAATTAGTACAACCTCTATGAAAAACAGTATAGAGATTCCTCAAAGAAATAAATACAGACTTACCATTCAATCCAGCAATCCCACTACTGGGGATCACCCCAAAGAAAAAGAAGTCATTTTATCAAAAATACACCTGCACTTGAATGTTTACTGCAGTACAATTCACAATTGCAAAGCTGTGGAATCAACCTAAGTGCCCATAAATTGATGAGTGGATAAAGAAAATGTGGTATATATGTATGTATGTGTACACACACACACACACACACACACACACACACGTACACCATGGAGTACTACTCAGCCATAAAAAAAGAATGAAATAATACCTTTTGCGGCAACTTGGACATAATCGGAGACTATTACCTTAAGTGGAGTATCTCAAGAATGGAAAAATAAACAACACGTGTACTCACTAATAAGAGCTAAATGATGGGCACACACGGGCACAAAGACATGTAAAGGACATTGGTAACCAAGGTGGGGAGGTTGGGAGGGGACTGAGGGATAAAAACTTACCTGTTGGGTACAATGAACACTATTCTGGTGACAGGCTCACTAAAAACCCCAACTTATGCAGTATAGAAGGTATCCATGTAACAAAAGCCCCTTAATATTTTGAAATTAAATAAATAAATAAATAAAATGTTTAGTGTTACTGAACTCAGTCCCAATTCTAACCCTGGAGAACTTTGCAATTTGTACTCTCCCATTTAGAGAGACTTCCCTGCCTTAGCTTCCCATCTCTCAGCCCAATCCCCATTCTTTAAAACAATGTCTCTCCCCAACGTGCCAGTGGAACTCAAGCTTTTTAAATTCTTATATGTGTGTGTATGTGTATACATTAATGTGCTTGTTAAAGTCTTTTCAAGAACTGCTATAGTTTAGCCAGTAATTATATTTTTCCTTAGAAAAATTATGTTATTTCTATTGCAAATTCTTTTCAGCTCACCATATATTTACATAGTAACTATTATGCACTGAGTTAAGAATAAGGAACAAAATGACAAATATGTCTCCATTCTCCAGAGAGTGTAATGAATTTCCACCCAGAAGGGGCACGATTCTACCCTTTGTTTCCTTCAAAGCTCATGGGTGGAGACCATCTATTAACCAGTGATTTTTCTATGGTAAAATTAGGAAAATTCCAATTACTAGAAGTTGCTAATCAAAATATCTTCCCCCCTCCTTTATTAATATTAATAAGAATGAGTCTAAATAAGAGCAAATAAGGACATGGTAGTTCAGTTTGAAGAAGAAACTTCAGGAAATATTTTCTGGGTCTTCTAGAAGAGGCCCAGGTCTGCTACCTTCTATATTTACACGTGTTCCTTTGTAAAATGAGAACTGATATTCATTGAGCACATCACTGAAAATCTTCAATCATCAGTTAAAAATTCAATTGTGTTCAGTATATTCCATTTACTGAGTGGAAAGTGGATATTGATACATTTTTAGAAAGATTTCCAATTCTTTCCTTTTTAAATCCTTTGGAGGCTTCCCTAGGCACATGCTGAATATAGTCCAGACATTTCAACAAAACATACAAGTCTCTTTATAAGCTGACTCCAGGCTACTTCTCAAATTTCTTCTGTGATCACTCTCCCTCAGTTGACACTTGAAATGTCTATCAGTATCAGCCATCAGGTTCTTTCAAGCCTCAATGCCTTTGAATATGTGCTTCGTCTCTCTGTGTAGAATAGCCTTCCCCTCTTGGCTCGCCTAAAGAACTCTCCTATCCATCCAACAAATCAACCAATAGAACTGTTTGCCTTCTTTTTGAGGTCTTTTCTGATTGCACTCTCTTCCTGACTTAATTATTCTTTGTGCTACTTCTCTTCCACATATACTATTCTGTTTACAGGTTTTCTATTACATTGAATACAGAACTTAAATGATTCTTTTTCTGTCCTTGGCACTAGTCCAGTTTGTTCTCAAAGAGCAAAGGCCATGCTGATGCATCTTTTCGTTGGCATCACTTAGTATAACTAGCAGAACTGAAGGCTTTCAATAAATGCATGTCAAATTAAGCTGAATGAGCAAGGCTGAAACAAAAAAGTTAACCTACAGTGTGAAAATCTAATTAACCACAATATCATTCTAGGAGCATTCTAATTACTTAATGTTTTATTGTAACCCTATCTTATCAATTAGTCAAGATCACTATTTCCTGGAGTCTTTTATTTCATGAACTGGCAAAATTTCCAAGGAATTTTTTTGGAACTGACACAGGCTTATCAACTTTTTATATTTCAAAGTAAAGGTGCAAAAATAAATATACAAAAGCCTTCTGTTTATTCTCCTCATTATTTCATAAAATAAGAACATTTTAAAACCCCAAATTGGGAAGGATATAACATCAGAATGGAAGTTCTTGGACTGAATAAACTTAACATTATAAAAAACTCACACAAACCTCCAACTGTGTCTAGAATACTCTTTGCACTTTACATTACAGTACTTGACCTGATGCTTCCTGTCATCTATTTTAAATAATGGTTTAAAAATTAGAATAGAAAAAGGAAGTAGAGATAATACCACGCACGTGCTGAATAATATTATACTTCCATGTGATTAAAATGCATGTCCTGAGATAAGAAAAAATTATCCAATCCAAGCAACAAGAACAGGATGCATTAATATAAATAAGAACTTGAAAACCAAAAAAATAAATAAATAAATAAAAATAAAAATTAGAATATTCCTAAAGTTTCTTCCCCCATAATGTCCATGGAAAGAAAAAAACTATTTGATTTTTGTTAATTCTTACTCTACCCATGAGCAAACATTAGATGGTTGTCTTTAATTATCTTGCTAACTTCCTACCAGAATATTAAGAGAGAAAGAAGCTCATATTGCTTCTACAGGCCCTTGCAAAATGCTTCTTGAATTCACTTTTACATGCTTTATTCCCTCATTTCTTTTTCTTTTTTCTTTTTTTTTTTTTTTTTTTTGAGACAGAGTCTCCCTCTGTTGCCTGGGCTAGAGTGCCGTGGTGTCAGCCTAGCTCACAGCAACCTCAAACTCCTGGGCTCAAGGGATTCTCCTGCCTCAGCCTCCCAAGTAGCTGGGACTA
>CAUYRT010016157.1:0-10338 GCA_963574885.1 Lepilemur ruficaudatus | reverse complement strand
GGCCAACTAAAAATATGTAGAAAAAATTAGCCGGGCATGGTGGTGCATGCCTGTAGTCCCAGCTACTCGGGAGGCTGAGGCAGTAGGATCGCTTGAGCCCAGGAGTTTGAGGTTGCTGTGAGCTAGGCTGACGCCACGGCACTCACTCGAGCCTGGGCAGTAGAGTGAGACTCTGTCTCAAGAAAAAAAAAAAAAAAGAAAAGCAGAAAGTTAGTAAATCTTGGTTCATGAAGTTTAAGGAAAGAAGTCATCTCCACAACATAAAAGTACAGATAAGCAGCAAGTGCTAATGTCGAAGCTGCAGCTAGCTATCCAAAAGATCTTGCTAAGATCATTGATGAAGGTGGTTACACTAAACAACGGATTTTCAATGTAGATGAAACAGCCTTTTATTGGAAGAAGATAGCATCTAAGACTTGCATAGCTAAAGAGGAGAAGTCAATATCTATCTTCAAAGCTTCAAAGCACAGGCTGACTCTCTTTTTAGGGGCTAATGCAGCTGGTGACTTTAAGTTGAAGCCAATGCTCATTTATCATTTCAAAATTGTAGGATGCTTAAAAATTCTGCTAAATCTATTCTGGCTATGCTCTACAGGTGCAACCTCAAAGCCTGGAGGACAGCACATCTGTTTACAGCATGGTTTACGAATAGTTTAAGCCTGCTGTTGAGACCTACTACTCAGAAAAAAAGATTCTTTTCAAGATATTACTGCACATTGGCAATACACCTAGTCACCTAAGAGCTCTGATGGAGATGTACAAGGAGATTAATGTTGTTTCCACGCCTGCTAACACAAAATCCATTCTGCAGCCCATGGATCAAGGAGTAATTTTTATTTTCAAGTCTTATTATTTAAGGAAGAAAATTCATAAGGCTATAGCTGCCGTAGTTAGTGATACCTCTAATGGATCTGGGTAAATTAAATTGACAACCTTCTGGGAAGTATTCACCATTCTGGAAGCCTTTCAGAAGATTCGTGACTCATGGAGGAGGTCAAAATAGCAACAGTAACAGGAGTTTGGAAGATGTTCATTCCAGCTTCCATGGATGACTTTCAGGAGTTCAAGATTTCAGTGAAGAAAGTAACTGCAGATACAGTGGAAATAGCAAAAGAACTAGAATTAGAAGTGGAGCCTGAAGTTGTGACTAAATTGCTGCAATCTCGTGATAAAACTGGAATGGATAAGGAACTGCTTTTTATAGATGAGAAAAGAAAGTGGTTTCTTGGGATGGAATCTACTCCAGGTGAAGACACTATGAACATTGTTGAAATGAAAACATAAGATTTAGAATATTACAATAACTGAGTTATATAAAGTAGAGGCAGAGTTTGAGAGGATTGATTCCACTTTTGAAAGAAATTCTATAGTAGATAAAATACTATCAAGCAGCATCTCATTAAAGGGAGAATCAATGATGCAACAAACTTCATTGTTGTCTTATTTTAAGAAATTACCATACCCACCCCCAAACTTTAGCAACCACCATCCTGATGAGTGGTGAGTCAGCAACCATTAACATTGAGACAAGGCCATCCACCAGCAGAAAGATTAACTCACTGAAGGCTCAGATGATCATTAGCATTTTTAGCAATAAAGTACTTTTAAATTAAGATATGTACATTGTTTTCTTAGATATAATTCTATTGTATAGTTAATAGACTACAATATAATAGTGTTTCATATGCATCAGGAAACTAAAAAATTTGTGTGACTTGCTTTATTGCAATATTTGGTTTATTGTGGTAGTCTGGAACCAAACCTGCAATATCTCTGGCATATGACTATATATTAAAATTTTGCATGCAAAATCATGAAACTTAACTCTTTTCAACAATGAATGACATGCTTAGGTGACAATGACTATAAACTGCACTGCATTAAACTTTGATCATTTCTTTAAAACCTCTATCCTTTCCATTAATTTCTGAATTTCAATTACTATATTAATATTAAACTATAGTCACAAAGAGGAAACTCTATGAATGTTGCCAAAGATGTTAAGAAATATAAGACTATAGCCAAACCTTAAAACCAGATAATGTTATATGGGTTTACTGATTTCCATTGTTATTTTACACAATGCCATTATCAATATAAATATTATGATTGAAATGTGGAAAAACTATATCAGACTTCAATATGAGTGATGGCCAAAGATGGAGTTGCTCAATTTGACCTGAAAATCTTAATATGATCAAACCTCGAAAAGATTACTTTTCTCTCCATAGTCAGCTAAAAGCCAAAGTTTTCCTGTCCTGAGTTGTTTTCTCATCTCATTCTGCCCTAATGATATCACATTTTCATATCATCCTTTCTTGGCCTTCACAGCTATTAGGCCATTTTGATAGATTTATTCAACTATGGCCCTATAATCTGAACACTTACAAGAAGTGTACCCTATTTAAGTGAATAGGAAAGACGTTAGCCACTTATCTTACATAGCACTGAAGAACAACATCTGGTAAATGGTGTTATCTTTTCTAATTCCACAGTTTCAATCAACTCACATAAAAGATGAAAAACATACGTATTCCAATAGTAACCTTGGAATAGAATTTTTAGAGGACGGCAGCAGTCTTACACTACACTGTTCGATGCAGCACCTAGCACTTCTTGGGTGCTTAATAAATATTGAACAACCCAGCAATCAAGCCCTCCAGGCAATGGCTGCAGTTGTTAGTCGACACATATGCAGACTGTACACAGTAGGAATTGCCAATCAAACAGCCAGATCTGAACACACAGAAAATAGCAGAGACAACAACGGCAGCATCACCTTCAAATACAAAGGACAATCTATATGTATATATTGCGCTATGTATGAATTTAAAAGTATTCATAGTTTCCTTTGCAGTCTACTGTGCATTTACATAACTCACTGCATGTGAAATTAGCCAAATGCTAAAATCTCTTCAGGGAATATGCTTAACAAAAGGTCAACAATCTCAAATTATTTTTTTAAATAAATAATGCATTTTCTTGAACTAAATCCAAAATTGTCCTGAGTGTGGGATACCGAATGCTTATATACCATCCAATGTGAAATTTCCTCTGATTCTACAAGCAAATTTACTCACTTATGTACTCCACAAGCCTGAAAGTCCAGTGAGAAATACGTCAACATTATCTTCCTGGTAGCCTCAAATAGTTAAAGAATCTCCAAATATCCCTAATCTTTATGCAAAGATTTAGCTTTTCCTAAGGGATCTGACCCAGTTTTCTAAAATAAAAATTAGACCTCATGTAAAAAGCAAAATAAATGAAGGTATGACTGTAACTGAGGGGATGGCAAAGGCCTTAGTGTGCTTACTGTTTCTCTTCCCATCTATATTTTCCTGTGATACTTGGTCTTGTGTCAACTCTTTAGTGAATATTGCTTGAGCTGCTTAAAATTATGCATTCAATGTCAGCTTTATGCTCTAAGGAATATTTAATGTGAGACATCATTCACTTTTGCATAGAAATTAGTTCTGTAGTATGAAAACTGGCTTCAGGTGAATTCTACTTTAAAAAAAATTACAAGTGAGAATAGGAAGAACCTCAAAGCAAGCACCACAGTCATAAAAGAATCACCACCAGCAGCTAAAAGGTCCAGTATTTTCAGAAGATTGTCTTATGCACAAATCAATGGGTCTATTTACTGCACCAAAAACTATATCCAAACTAGGAAAATTAAAAGTCTAGGTATATCTATGGCACACACAGGATTTTTTTCTTCCTTTAAATCTCAGGAACATTGTGAACTTGATTCACCCTCTGACATTTAATAAGGCACTGAAAACACACTTAGCATAGTGAAGATCTTGTCTGTTACTTGCTCTTTAAAATGCATCTTGATACACTCTGATTCCTCCAGACCAACAGGTAACATTGAGTTACCTTATCCAAACACAGCACTTGGCTGGTTTGGATCATTTATTCAATATTTACTGAGTGCTTATGATGCGCCAGGCATAGTAACAGTTGCAAAGTGTAAATGAAGAAGACATGGCCCCTCCTGCTCTTAGGAAACACACACTCCAGAAGAGGAGGTAGACATACACAGATCATTACAATGCAATGTGGTAAAGGCTGAAGTAGAAGCATGAACAAAATATCTTGGAAGCAAAGGGTAGGGAGAAGTTAATCAGGGCTGACAAATGAGAAGACAGAATAAGGAGGCTTTAAATTGAGTTAAAAGAATAAGCGAAGCGGAGCATACATTCCCGGCAGAAGGGGCAATTGCCCATTTCCTCTAATACTTTTTCTGCTAGTTCCTTCATAATATCTAATTCTAGGGCCACACAGATTTCCAGCTCAAATGGATGGGGATGCAGAGTTATTCTTCACTCTAAAAGGTAAAATATTAATATTTAGGATATCTCTGAATGCTTTGCCCCTCAATAGGAGGTGGGTTCTACTAATTTCCACTAATGTCAAAAAAATTCATAGAGATCACTCTAAGCTTGGCACTAGGTATACAAAAAATTAGTATAATTTGGCCCATGATCCCCAGGAGTTTGCATTTCAAGGGGAGAAACAGCCATATAATCAAAGATTCCAACATGATCCATTGAGTGCAATTATGGAAAGGTGCATTGCCTGCAATAGGAACACGAAAGAAGGACACTGGCCCATCTAGGAAGGCATCAGAGAAGAAAGAGTTTTTTAATCGTACGATGTCTGGTTGAGTCTTAAAGGAGGAATAAGAGATAGACAAAGAAAAATGAAAGGGGAAACCAGGCCGAAGATATGGATGAACACATACATGGAGGCACCAAACAGCACTGTGGGTAACAGTTTCTTCAAAAACTTAAGTATCATGGAACACAAGGAAGAAGGGAGGGAGAGATGTGAACCTGGGGAGATGAAGAGTCACCATATGCTTGAAGGATATCCCATGCCTTTGTAAAGAGCTCAGTGTTAAATCCTAGTCAGTGGGCAGACCTTCTATAAATGAGAAAATGGAGATCTTGAAAGTTTAGTCAATAGCCAAGGTTGCAGAAGAAGTAAGGAGCAGAGCCAGAGTTCAGAGCCACGTCTGTCCTCTTCCAGAGCCCACCCTTGCCCACTTCTCCATAAATGAGTTGGGGGGCAATTTTCAGATCTTTCATTCACTTAAGTTTCCTTTCCATTCCTTTCAACATCCATCGACAATACGATGGGAGGAGCAGCAGGATTGGGGAAGACTGGTGGTGGGAAAAAATCCTGTTATCCTAGGAATGTTTTTGGGATTTACGAAAACGGCAGATGCGAAATTGTTGGGAAGAAGCATGCCACACAAGTACTAATGTGATATCAGAAGCCAGCGATTTTATTTTCCTGCTAAAGCAACAGAGTATTATGAAATTAAAGTCATAACTGGGCCCAGAATGCTAATAGGTGCAGCTGTATAACCCAATCAGTAAACAAAGAAGATGACAGAGAGAAAGGAAATGGAATGTAAGAATGCATGACAACTGAATACGCAGCCTAGATAACTTAAAGAGGGAGAGGCGTGAGTGTAATGTCAGCATAAAATATATAAAATAATGCTTCTCAGGTGGAGGGAAATTACTTATATTGTCTGATAATGATGTAATCAGAAATATTAGATTTAAATTACTAAAGAACAGTAGCCTACATATTTTAATAGTAGGAAACATTTTAACAGAAAGGTCAACTGCAAAATAGCAAGAACTCTCATGTGTGGAAGACAAAAATTACTTAAAATTTTCACTTTGTAGTTTTTCAGACTAATTGGGTCTATTCTATACTTTCCAGAATCCTTCAAGATTCAGCAAGGATTGATGAACGCAGGTGATTTAACAGGGGCCCGTTCTGCCCTAAGTTTTCAGTGATGCTCTGACATCATATCGAGTTTCACTAAAATACTGTCCAGGAAAATGGTTTGCTGCACTCTTTGAAAGAGCAACATTGTGTCAATAATGGCTGACAATTGAAGGAAACCATGATTACTCTCAAACACAAAGACAATCTGCTCCTCCCTTTTTCTTCTTATTCTGAGTAAAATGTTGAGGGGAGGAGTGCTGAAGTTAAAACAGGAATTAAAGAATCTGCAGGTGCTACACATGCTCTTTGAGCTTATGTTAGTAACATATCTTCTGTTCAAGAATTGGTCAGACTAAATATCTGAAAGGGGTAAAGTGTCTATTGGGCAATATAAATGGAGTTTAAAAGCTTTGGTTTGAACACAAATTATGCATTATTAAGCTGGGATTTGTCAAAGAGGAACATCCACCTGAAATCAATTTGCTGTGGATTCATTTGAAAATGTAATGACAAATACTCAGTTGAAGACCAGCATTCCAATCTGTGCATACATATTTATCAATTTCTTCAGGAAAAAAAATTGCAGGTGGCACTAAGAAAAATTTGTGTTTTGGCATTGATCGTGTTCATTTTGTAGATGCAACATGTTATATACAGCCAAGGTCATTTGGACTATAATCCATTCTTAAAAATAATTATTGAGTGCCTGCTATTTTAAAGGCATTTTAGGGACAGCAGAGCATATGGTGAAGTACAAGACATCGTCTGTGTCCTCAAGGAACTTGTAAAATTTGGGTGAAATAGTTGACTACATTAAAAGACTTTAATGTAAAGTAGTACAAGTGATTGATACAAAAAATAAGAGTCAGAAGAGGGACAGTTATTCTGAACAATCTGATTATGATATATTCACTGAATATGTTCACTTTCTACAGTTCGAGACAGCTGACTGGTATCCTTTCTCTCTTCTCAAGCCATTGACATTCCTCCCCAACTCTAAGCTGATGACCCAGCTCCATATTTCATTAACAAAATGGAATCAATTATAACTCAGATTACCTTACTCTTCAGCTAATAACTACATAATAGCTTCCTATGGCCTTAAAATAGAATCCAAACTTTTACCTGTAAGTCTATGAGGCTGCAGATGATCTGTTCCCTTCTTGCCTCTCCCTCCCTTTTGTAAACCTCTCTCCACTTTGCTCTCCTGGCTCCAGCCTCATACAATTGTTCTGCTTCCTTGAATGCACGTGACTTATTGCTGTCTTATGCCTTTGTGCCTGAAGCTCCGTCTGATCCAAGCATCCTTTCCCTAGACTTTCTCATGGTCAGCTTTTACTCATTGTTCAATTCTCAGCTTAAATGGCACCTCTTAAGAAATGCCTTCCCTAGCCATCTTATTTAAAGAAGCTCCCCTAAAATCATCATTTTCTACCACCTAAGCTTATCTTGTTTTCTCCTTAGCACTATGGCTGTCTACAATTACCTTGTGTACTTATTTACTTGTGTTTTGACAGCCTTGTCCCACTGGAATGTAAGTTCCGCTGGGAAAGGGACCTGTCTGATGTCTTCAGCAGCTCACCCTATGCCTGGTTCATAACGTTCAAAAGATATCTGCTTATTGAATTAGTCAATGCATGACTAAAAAAATGGCAAAGTTTGAAAGAAAATGTATAAAAGAGAGATATGGAAAGTGTATTATTTGTCGGTCAATCCTTATATACAGGAGTTTGAGCAATATAAGTTTCCAAACCTGATATTCAAGTATGGAGAAAACATTCCCCTTTTATTTTCAGTAATGTATGTTGTTACCCTACATTAGGTAAATCCAATTTATCTGTGGCTTGAGTGGATAGATAATAAAAAGAGTAAAGAATATTTGTAACACTCATGTGGACATATGGAAATAAAACTCAAGGGAAATCAAGTAGGCGGGAGGGTGGAGGAGGGGTTGGGTAAATTCACACCTAACAGGTACAATGCACACTAACCAGGTAAAGGGCACACTTGTAACCTTCACTCAAGCTGCACAAAAGCAAATCATGTAACTAAAACATGTGTACCCCCATAAAATTCTAAAATTAAAAAAAATGAATATTTGTAAAATGATAACTGGCTTTAATTTACATCATTTCCACCTACTAATTTTGTATTCATGTATTTTTGGCAAACTGCTGTCCAGCTGGTGGGGCAGATCATCCATCCACCAGTAACAAATTTGTGAGTGTGATGAAGCACAATAACATATTCATAAGTATGTTGAAGAATGCAAACCTCTTATGTAACTAATATTCTTTAATTATATTACCCAGCAACCAATAATATGACATTCTGCTCTAAGCCCCTAAAGAATAAGAGGACCCTAATTTACCTGCACTACACTAACAAAAAGCTAAGAGAGAATATTTATCATTACAATATATACTAGGACTTAATGCCTTTCATAATAGAAGTAAGGAGTACATTCAGTGAAATATGTATTCCTTCTAATGTTTCTTAATTTAATATTGAACATTAATGTGGACTTTGGGAGAATAAAAAAATCTAAAAGATTCAAATGAGAGGAAGTAGTCAAGATTATTAAAATAATTCTCTACACATTTTGCTTTGCACACATTTAATTTAACATGAATCTCAGCAATAGTTTTGAAAAGTGAGTACCTCTTAAGAGACTTTTAGTTACTCTTAGTACCACTCTCTGGGTTCTTATAGCCACTTTAAAATTAAGGTGGCTTGGGGAAAAACTCCTACCATTCCTGAAAAGAAGCTTTTTAAGTGAAAATCATTTTTTCTTTTCTTAATTTTATTCTTCCAACTATTTCCTTTAATGTACTTACTGATATAATGCAAGATAATGCTGCCTGTAGGCATTAGTTATGAACATGTAGTTATGGATTGATAATTTCATAGGTTAGAACATTCAGTCAGAACACTCATTAGATTACTATGTCCTCTATCCTATTCTATAATTTTTCATATATCCATATGTCTATCTAAACACAAAAGACAGTGGCTGCTCTCTGCTGAGAGATGAAATGGAAATCTCCATTACAATACATTGTCTCTTGTATGAATGCTCTACATTTTCAGCTGTCTTCACTGTATTAACTGATGTCATCTTGTGGATTTGTAGCCTTGTCTAAACTGCTCTTGCAGTGACATTAATAATGAAAAGATACATCATGAGGAGCAGTTATTAATATATAATACTAATTACATAAAACATCATTTTGTCTAGCACTACTATATTACATGTAAAACTGCCCTATCATGTTCATTTAGTGTCAACATAGTCTATACATGGAGAACTATATTTTGAAAGGGAAGTTGGTTAACTCTTTTTTAAAGTCTTGTGAAAATTGGCTTTGAAATTACTATATATCACCAACCAAGCCATTATATAAATTTGCTTTTGTGAATGAAGATCAATCTGAGTAGCAAAAGTTTAATAATATAAACCAAATACGAATTATTCAAAAAGGAGCAGGCATTTAATGTTTTCCTTTAATAAAAATGCAGATAATAAAATTGGAAATGTCTTACTGATTTGGGGCTTTTTGCAGTTTAGTACTTCCCACTCATGTAACTATAAAAATGCTCTGCAATATGGAAGGAGCATGGAAATCACCATATTTAAACATACTGAATCAATACATGCCTTTATCAGCTAGAACTTCTCTTGCTAATTACATACTCAAACATCTTGTAGTCAAAATATGAGAAATGGAGACAATGTAGCCAAATATTATTAATCAATAACTAATAGCAGAAAATTAAATGTTTAAAATTGTATCAGGGATCATAAGGAAATAGGTAAAATGGTCATGACCCTTAAGACACTAGTCTTTTAGTAAGCCTAGCCCACTACTCCAGCAATGCCCCAAGAAAGGATGTATAAGAAGGCACTCCAGGTGTCGGCACCAGAATTACAATTCTGTTTCTCATTTTTCTGGCCCCATTAGTTCTCATTTCTCTATCCTCCAATTCTTTTACAGTTAAACATTGGATCTCAGTCCCTGTTTTTATTACTATAGCCTTGTAGTTATAGCGTGAAGTCTGAAAAAGAGATGCCTCCCAATTTATTCTTATTACATAGGATTGTACTGGCTATTTGGGGTCTTTTCTGGTTCCATATGAAGCATAGAACTATTTTTTTGAGGCCTGCAAAAAATAATGTTGGTATTTTAATGGGGATTGCACTGAATCTATACATCACTTTGGGTAGTATAGGTATTTTAACAATGTTGATTCTACCTATGAGCATGTTATGTTTTCCTTCTGTTTATATCCTCTGAAATTTCTTTCCTCAGTGTTTTGAATTTCTCCTTATAGAGGTCTCTCACCTCCTTAGTTAAATATATATTCCTAAATATTTTATTTTCTCTGTTGCTATTGTGAGAGGTATTGCATCTTTGATTTCATTCTCAGCTTGACTGTTACTGGTGTATATGAAAGCTACTGATTTGTGTGCATTGATTTTGTAGCCTGACACTTTGCTGAATTTATTTATCAATTCCAGGAGTCTCTTCATTGAATCTTTGGAGTTTTCTAGTCATAAGATCATATCGTCATCAAAGAGTGATA